>SRZU01000209.1:0-76769 GCA_013183765.1 Fusarium xylarioides | reverse complement strand
CGAATTTCGGCAGTTTTTGTGATAGTCTTTTCATTATCATTAAGACTACCCCTCTCTGGGAATCAAAATGCCCGCTCTTCTAGAGGTCTATATAAGACCTAGGTTTTCCCACTCAGGGAACTTCTTTTAACTTAGAGACTTATCAACTTTTCTATTACATAAATCCTACCCTATGCCTCTTCTATCACTATTATCTATCCAGTCACTTACAGTGAATTTATAGGCTATTTTATTCAAGCCTTAATACTACCTAATATAATACTATTAATAAAGGCCTGCTATTACCTTAATAGATATTAACCCTATTCTAAGTAATTTATTAAGTCTTTTAATACCTCTATTTAATCTATAATATAATTAATAAAAGCTTTATCTTTAGCTTTATCTTTATTAATATTAAGTAGTTATACTTAATAGCTAAAGATTATAAGATTAACTTACTATATTATTAATAGTTTATTAATATATAGTAAGTATTTTCTTATAATTTTATAATACCCTAAGAAAGATTAAAAAACTAATATAATATTAAGCTTAAGGCTATAGATTTTTATTAAATTACTAGATATATAGGTATTAACTGCTTTAACTAGATAGTTATAACTAGGTTAGCTATTATTAATATTAATTATATAGTAGTATATCTTATAATAGATTTTAAGGTTTTTAGCCTATTTTAAAATAGTTTATTTAAGTTAAAGCCTTAGTAGTAATTGTCTTAATAGGGTAATAATAGAGAAGGCATTTAGCCTGCTAAGGCTAGGGGAAATATCTTTTTTATGCTTATAGATTAAGGCTACTTATTTAGTTAGATCTTAAGGTTAAAGGCAGCAGCGCTATATAACCTTAAGACTTAATTTTAAGGTTATTGTGTTTTTTAGCGTAGTGTATAACACCTTATATTATAATATGCTAAAAATAAGTATTATATTATATTATCTCATTATATAAGACCTTATTAGCTATATCTTACGTATTGCTGCAGAGACATTTTAACTTTTTAATATTATAAGTAATTTAAATTTTTATTTAAGTATTAATTTATAATTAATCTTTACTTATAAGTACTTATATCTATATAATTATCTTATCTAAGTACCTGCCTATAGGTAAGCATTTAAAATAGGTATCTTTAAGTATATACCCCTATTAAATAGGTATCTATAGATACCTATAGGCTAGGTATTTTAAACCCTAATAAGGATCTCCATCAAAGGCTTGCCTGTCGGGTCAGCAATTGCAAATCCAACCGATATGTTTCACAATTACTGTACTGCTTCTACTGCTCCTGGAATGTCTGCCTCTGTGAGGTCAGTGATATAAATCCCCATCTTGAGACTTAGTTTCTAGTGAGCTGGAAGGTTATTGGTAGATTTGCGAAACGTCGTGATATCTTTGTTACCAGAATCGAAAAGAGTAATAGTAGAAGAATTGTGCTTTGTATGAAATAGGATCGGGAAGAGTAATGCTTGATTCCCCGGTTTTGCATGAAGTTTCGCCGGATTCAATTCATATGAGGCTAACAATGAGATTGAGGCAGGGATGACTTATTACCCCTCCCAATGCTTCTTCAGATGGAAGCTATTTTGTGGCTTATCTCGGATTGAGCTTAGTTGGAAATTCATGGCTTATCGGAAGTGGGGAGATTGTCGGGCCCGCCAATCGCATTCCGTTCTCGTTATCTACCTCGCATACACTTTCCAAACACAGTAAGTCGCAGCGTCGGCACAATTTCAACTCGGACTTAGACAAGACAAGGAGACAGCGGTACCTTGGTACCTTGCCCCCGGCTGGTGCAGTCACTTCCATGTCCTAGCTTGGACATCGTTCAGCGTGATATAGATATAGAGATTACTCACTTTTCACTTAGTTAGACGCAGAAAAGCAGCAAATATGGCAACCGATAAGACAGAGATTGAAAGCCAAATCAGGCCCGGTTCAGACGACGATCTGAACTTGTATCTCAGTATGCGCTCTGACCTGGAACACAAAGTCACTTACTGACGAGAAGTCAGACCCAGCTACAGCCCGATTTCTTAAAAATGTGTCAAAGGCAATCAGTCAAGACCCGGGACTACCAAGGCCAAATCCAACAGTCTCAGCTTGGCAGGTTCCTCCTCACCCGTCTCTGGCCTCGATGCAGTCGAGGGATCTTCCAGAGTGTACTGATTACGCGGTGATTGGCTCCGGCATTACAGGCTGTAGTGTCACAAAGGCACTGCTCGAACACCCATCTACAGCCAACTCACATGTAACGGTGCTTGAGGCCCGCACTCTTGTCAGTGGAGCAACAGGACGCAACGGAGGGCACCTTGTCACAGCATCCGGGCATACATTCGGTCCTCTGGCTGAACAACATGGAACTGAAGCGGCAAGGGAGATCACTCGCTTTAGCATCATGAATATTGATCATTTGATGAAACTGGTCAGAGAGTTCGATCCTGCTTTGCAAAAAGAGTGCCAGATACGAGATGTCCTAAAGGTAATGGCAGTTGGAGATGACGAGACGTGGGCTTCTGCGAAAAGCTCCGTCCTGGGTTTTCAGGAAAAAGTGCCACAGTACAGCGCTTATCACAGTATAGTTGAAAGAGACCAGGTTCCAGAGGTATGCCCCAAGTTCATATTGTAGTGAAGTCACATCAAGTCTGACATGTTATAGAAATGGAATATTAAGAATGCATCTGGGGCTGTTGAGCATGAAGCTGGTGCAATTTGGCCCTACCGACTGCTGACTGGTATCTATCAGCGCCTGTTGGACAAGTACTCTGATCGACTGAATATCGAGACAAACACGCCAGTTACTCGCGTTGAGTTCTCTGAGGGACTGTATCCCTACGCCATCACTACTCCACGGGGGAGCATCCGAGCGAAAAAGGTCATCCATTGTACGAATGGACACGCGGCGCACTTGTTGCCCAACTTGGCTGGAGGCCTCTATCCATTCCGAGGAACAATGTCAGTTCAAAAGCCGGGACCATTGTTTCCAAAATACAAAGGAACAAGGTCTTGGAGCTTGTCTCACAAGTCAAGCCTGGATGCTGAAACTGGCTTCTTCGACACTGGCCTCTATTATTTGCAGCAAAATGCTCTGACTGGGAGTATCTGGATAGGGAACGAGACGGCTTATATGAAGGACATCCTGACTGCAGATGATACTTATGTTCCTGAAGAAGCAAGGCATGCCCTTTCTACTGTCTTACCAAGACTGTTTCTGAATGGCTGGGGGCCAGAAGCCGTGTCAGAGATAGAGTCCATTTGGTCGGGCATTCAAGGACACACAGCGGACGGACTCCCTATTGTTGGCAAGATACCCGAATCCTTGACGGGCACTATTGGTGACGATGGACAATGGATAGCTGCAGGATTTAACGGTTATGGGATGGACAAGTGCTGGCTGACGGGTGAGGCGTTGGTAAAAATGATACTCGGTGAGGATGTCAGCGACTGGTTTCCTCGGGCATTTCTCGTCACAGAAGAACGTCTCCAGACTAAGCTGACAGCTGATCAAACGTTGCTCAAGTTTGCAAAGATCGCTCTGCCCGGCGGTGCCAAGGAGGGGAAGTTGTAAGAAATTGGACAGCGACATAGAATAGTCAATGGCATCATGAACTCCCCCAGAGTAATTTTTAACTACCAAGTACGCTACCCCATCATTGTGCCCAGTTTCTTCTCGTAAGCAATATCTAACCAGTAAGCATCCTCCTGTCCATCATCAATTGCTGACCAAACTTGATTGATGAGCTCCAAAATGACTTGGCTCTTTCGCAGGGGCAAAATGTGTGTGTAAGCTGACAACCGGGAGCTCACAAACTTCCGAGCACGTGCTACTTCGATAGACACACCATCAATGCTCAGCATCCCAGGGTCTGTGATAGACACTTCAAACCCATGAAGACTCTGAGAATTCTGTCTGAGTTCACCGGATATGGCAACCATAACGAACGGCTGAGCACTGCGAGTCCTTGACTCGAACGGAATCTCTTCCAGTATAGCAAGGATATGCAGAGCAAATTGTGTCAGCCAAAGCTGTCTCTCCTGCTTTGTTGGTACCTGCTGTGCTGGCAAAGGTCGTAGAATGTGATCCTTGCTCCAAGGTGAGTACCTTTCGTTCAAAAGATCGGGAAACACGCGATAGAGCTGCAACAACCCTGTACATCTATATGCTTCATCCATAAGCTCTAAATGCTTCAGTGGTGTTTTTGGATCGCCAGGGTTCTTGGTGTGAACTGCGCTTGGCACCTGATGTGCTAAAAACGTGCGCTCCAAACGTCTACCCTCGCGCAATGCAGTTCTGAATACGTCAAGATCGCTTTCAGTCATGAACTTCATAGTGGACATATGTTTCCGATATTGGAATATGAGTACTCCCGTATCGGTCAGTGCACGAACCATATCTTGCGAGATACCAGAGTAGGGATGTGGTTCGATTGGTTTCATCAAGTTTACTGGTCCAATCCGTTCCTCTCGATGGTACTCTCCCAGTTCGTTCTTGTCCGTGAGATAGACCAGAAGCATAGCCCAATAGTCCATGGTGTCTCTGAAAAAGGACATCTCTGAGCTGTCACTATTTTCAGTGGCAATTTCATCCAGTATACTTTGGCTTGCTCGAAAGGTCTCGGTTGCAAGGTTGTGAGGGCTTAGCCAGTTCGAGGTATGGCCAAGAAGCATGGATGCTAGCAGCATTACCTGCTTCTCCACCTCTTGGGGTCTACTTTTCACAATTTGAAGTGCTTGTGCACGTTCGTCGGGAGCAACCGGTAGCAGGTGCGGGAAGTCTTTTGACAAGCATGCTGCAGCCATGCTCTGAATTGTGTGATAGAGCACTCCGGAAGACTGCCACATCTTCTCAATAATGTTGCGCATGACATTGAGTTCGCTATCCCAAGAACAGTACAGAGTAATAACTTCACGGAAAAAGTATTCGGATAGAGTGGTTGGGGTGTTGGACATGCGTCGATGCGGGTCGAGGCATGAATGTCGAGCCTGGACGAGAGATTGCTCTTCCGGCATTGGGTCCTGAGATTGAAACATTGGGTGGCTCGTGGAATCACCAAATAACTGCCCGATGACTCACATTGGTTCCTCAATGCTGAATATTGACCCTGAGTCTTCAGGGAGAGTCCAGACTGTCAAATTCCCGCCAGGCGAATCTAGTATGTTACTGTTGATTCGCGGCGAGGGCTCAGACCCAAGGAGGTCTTGCGAGAGATTGTCGATGCTGAATATCTCTGTTGGCATAAGGAAGTCTAGTTGAGATGGAGGATCGAGCCATCCGCTCATCTGGTGGAAACCATCGGCTCCCGAATTAGACGAAACGTTGATACGGCTTTTCGTCTTCCTTTGTCGCAAAGAGCTCTCGCCAGTGTTGGGCCTTGTCTGGTGTTTTTGCGACCAACGTACGTTGAGTGCATATCCTGGACACTCATAGTTTTGGTCCTCACAACGCATGCAAGCAGGCTTCAGCTCATCGCATTTAACCTCTCAAGATGTGAGTTGATGGACGCGCATTTGTTTGGATGTGCTTACCTTTCTTGCCTTACACCTGACACAACCATTGCGAGACTTTGAGTGTGGGGTTTTGTTCGATTGCTGCATCGTTACTCCGCGCGAGGAACGCAGTGGCTCAATTAATAAGTTGTAGGATTGAAGGGAGATGAGAATGTGACAAGTGGAAGATGCTACAAGATGAAGGTGGTGGATTCCCCCGCTTTTGACGATAAGTTAGTTAGTGCCTGTGCTAGCCAGCTCCAGAACTCGGATCATATGACTTAGCGCCTCTAGGAGATATATCCATACTAACGTAGTACAGACTTTTGTATTTAATATTGCAGAAGCTCAATTGTCTCTATAGCTCTTGGCGAATCAAGGAATTACTGACGCAAGTCGTTACGAGAAATTGTTCAATGGTGGGCGACCGCATTGTTGAATTTGAATTGTCTACAAGCATGCTTGCAGTTATAGGTACTAAAACATCAATTAAATATTATCTACTCCGTGTACCCCTCAGGCATGCAAAATCTCCTTTACTTCATAATTCTTCCTTGCATGGAAGAACCAAAAGCACAAAAGACAAGAGAGCAATACCGACCAAGACTGGGGAAGCATAATTCATCTGCTCAGCCGTAACAGGTGTGTAGTAAGGGAAACAATAAAAAACGAGAGCCACCATTGTCCATGACAACATGACAATATTAGCAATCAATCCAAGCTTGGGGTACCAGAAAGGGCCATGTTGAAAATTACTGCGTCCTTGTAAAAGAACCAAGACAATAGGGACGCTGTAGCTAATGTATTGGAGTAACAGGCCCGTTGAGATCAGAGAGTTGAAGGCAAGATCTGAACCAAGATAGAGGCAGCCAAAGAGGGCAGTTCCAGAGGCGGACCAGATCAGCGACCATATTGGTGTGTGAAAAGGAGCAGGGGCAAGTTTGCTGAGATGGCGATGCAACGGAAAGCCACCTTCGCGGCTGATGGTCCAAGCAAGACGGGACTGCCATGTCTGGATTGACCAAACTGCGCCAGCCGTTGTGATAAGAACAGGAATCCACAAGCCGACAGCGGCCGCCTTGCTCTTGGTAATCATGTAGAACAGAGAAAGAGCTGAGTTGTCCGCGGCTCCATCTATGGTTGGTACATTGATGAGAACCGAGGTCACAACCAAGAGCCCGGACCCAAATCCGACAACGATAGTCCACATCAGAGCTTTTGGGATATCGGTGCTGGGCGATGGCATCTCTTCAGCCAAGTGGGTGGCAACATCGAGGCATGAGAAACTCCAGTTGGCCCCATTCATCCCAATGATGAAGGCAATTCCCTTTGGCCATCCTGAAATATTGACAGAGGTTGTGAAGTAGTCCGTTGCTGAAGCATGGCTGTCCGACATGGCAAAGAGCGTGATGAAGATAACACCGATCGTCATACAACTGAAGAGAAGCATGATCTTTGAAATCCGTGGCAGGGCATGCTCAAAGCTGGCGCAAATGACGGTCAAGATATTCAACAGTTGAAACCCAACAAACCCCATCCAGCGTTTGTAGACAAAGTTGGGATTGAGCAGGGAGATGATGGCGCAAAAGCCCGTGGGTACTGATAGACATGCTGATGCGCCTGTAGCAACCGCGGCAAGCCAACTAACAACAGCAATCGTGTATGACAGAAAGCGACGATATCGAGGCGGGGATAAACGATTGACCCAGATATACTGTCCGCCGGGATGAGGCATGGCCGATGCAAGCTCTGCTAATGTTGTAGCTGTTGCAAGACCAACACCCGCCATGACAAGGAATCCCTAGAAGAAGAGAGGCGTACCACCCATTGGAAGAGTGCTTCCAAGGACGAGAAGGAGTCCGACGGCAGTGTTGGTTGTGCCATAGCCGATGCCGAGGGCAGATAATGTCGTGAATGGCTTCAGTGTTTGGACGGTAACACCACCAGGAGAAATTGATCCGCATTCAACGGCATCTCTGTCTGTCTTGGCAGGCATTTCTGAGACCTCTTTCGTATCTTGTGACTTGAGACTCGGCTGATCTCTTTCGCGGTGCATGATGAAAAGGATGATGGTAGTACAGGACTGATATGAATCTATCTCAAGAGCCAAATCAATACGCAGGGAAAGTCATACGAGTTATATAACTTGACCCGTGTCGTGCAAGATAACGGTTCGGTAGGGGTTTTTGGTGACTTATACCAACTTGTTCCCCGCGTTGGACATGATAGGCGAAGCCGATATCTCAAATGCGAGTGCGGAGGCGTTGTCATGTGGTACAGGATAAGCTTAACCCAGATAAGGGATCGCGTTGTGTGATGAACCGCTAGACCAACTGAGGAAGGATTATGCGAGGACGAATCATATCCATCGTTCGCTCGTGTTTACACTTATCGCCAGTGCTGATACAGTTTCCGACACTATCATTCCTTTCCGAAGCTGACTCCCCAGCCGGTCTAAACGAAGACGTCGATGCGATTGACTCTCACCATTGCAGCTTTTCATGACTCCCCCCGCCGCAACCACCTTCTTTCGCCATATCGGATCTGCCCCAGTCGTAAATGCCACCGCGATCGAGAAACGAACCCTTGTCCCAGACAACCTGACTCATTGCTTTCTCAACGCCGACCTTCAAGATTGATTCGCTCTTTGTTATCATGCCCTCGCCCTTGTCCAAAAAGCACATGTATTCATCCAGGAGTAAGTAGCTGCTTGCCATGGCATTTGTATCTTCTGGAACATAGCACGGAAGATGTTTATGCCGGTCGCAGAATGTCTTCCATTGTTCGTCGGTCACGAGGAACGTTGTCGCATCTCGCAGTCGGGTCGCGTTTTCATTCTCCCCAGCAACGATCAGACACTGGAACACTTTCCATCGAAAAGGCTCAAGTCTCTCAACCTCAGCTGACATGTCTTCATTCCAATTGTGGATGTTGACAACAGTGTTCAACTTGAACTTGATGCCATAGTCCCTGCACCATTCCGCAATGCGGAAGAGCCGGATGACATTCCCTCCGTCGTCGCCCCGTCCAATCTTCTTGTTCGTCTCCGGATTGAAAGAATCGCATGAGATTGCAAGAATGTCCAGCCATTGACAATTCTCACGCATCCATTTCTCCGTAATCTTGCTGCCGTTGCTCACGATGCTGATGCTTTCGAGGCCCAGTTCCTCCTTACCAAACTGGAGCAGTTCAGTCAAGAGACGAGGGTAGAGGAATGGTTCGCCACCAGCAATATTGAGCTTTCGCATGCCAGCTTCTCTCAAAAGTTTCAAGCCGCGCTTTGCTTCATCAATCGGGAGAACGTAGGATGAGGTATCAGTATGGAAGCAGAATCCGCAGGTATAATTGCATTTTCGAGAGGGAAAGTAATTGACAGACACAGGAACATTAGATTCCTTGGTGAACTCTTTGGGAGAATGTCTCGCAGCCTCTGTCTTGGACTGTTTTCGAGATATGACCCAGCCAATGCCCAAGACACCAACAACACCAATAACAAGGCGACACAGTAGGTGTAGTTCGCCGAGAAGGGAAAGAAGCGCCATGTTTTGGTACGTGTGGTCAAAGCGAGATATATAAGATCAGGTGCAGATATTCAGTGTCTAGTAGAGAGCCGTCTTTCGGCTGGTGAATAATGCACAGAAAGTGAGGTTTAGGGTTCTCAAAGTCAAGTGGAGCGGGGACATTGAGGTCCCCGCACGTGACGCTGTTACGATCTCTGCAAGATTGGTAATGATTCACTGTCAATTGGGTTGGGTTTGTGTTACTCGAGGCTGTGTCACGATAAGATTAATGCCTCAGCAACTGCCCAACTCCACCATCATCAAACTAACAGAACAATGAAGCTGCAGGCCAAATCGGGCGGCAATAGCCGCAACTTTGCCATCGTCTTCATCATTGGTACAGTCATTTCTGCCCTCCACTTATCTTATCTGCCATTTCTAACCATGCTCTAGGGGCTCCCGGTGCGGGGAAAGGAACGCTGTCGGCACATCTCGCGCAGAAACACAACCTCGTTCACTACTCGGTCGGTGATGGCCTACGGGCTTGGATGCGCGTCAATCGCTCCACCGAACTTGCCGCCAAGATTCAAAGCAAGCTTGACAATCAAGGTTTCTTGACCTCTGAGGATCTCAACCCCTTCATTTACCGCGAAATTCTCGACGCCATCAACTGTAATGAGCCCGAAGTGAACGGTATCTTAATCGACGGGTATCCGCGATGCATTGAACAATTGGACTCCTTCGGCACATGGCCCTTCCAGGATACGGCGCCTCTCGCCCCCGGTAACGATGGCAATATCAGCCTCGATATCAAGCCGGATCTCGTACTCTCATTTCAGATCACAAAACAAAACGCCAGAGCCAGATATCTGAGCCGCGGCAGAGACACCAACGACAGCGCAGACAAGTTCGAAAAGCGCTTCGAGGAGTATGAGCTGGAGACAGTCCCAGTCGAGGAAGAATATCGCAAGCGTGGTATCTTGGTATCTGTAGGTTCTCGACTATACTTGAATGAGGGTTATGGACTAACCGTTGCAGATTGATGTCAATGGAACCAAAGACGAGAATATTGAGGCTCTCACTAGGTCACTTCAGCAGTGTAAGATTTGGCAAAAGGCTACCAGGACATAATAACGGTAGTTGTCACAGTCTCTTATTCTGTCTTCAGTTGGTAGAACTATCTTTATTAGGGCTATATGCATCTTGTCTTACAAAAGCTGAAGTCCTTCCTTACGTTTCTTCAGTGTATTAGCTCAATACATCTCGTTGAGATATCTTAAGCCTCAACTGCAACAATCAACGTCCACTACCATCCATGCCTAAATATCAGCTCCATCACCCTCAACTCTTTTCTCCCAATAACCACCCATTTGTCACCATCCCTCATTTGCTGGCCTCCTCCCATTGCATACCATTTATAGTAGTCTGTATGGCTACAATCTCGCAGCTCACACGTTCCACCAGCCCAGTCCGCAGGAGGCATTTTCTCATCATACATAAACACAGTCATCTCTTCTAGCTCGGGAAAGAGGTGCTTGGCTAACATCCTGATCGCGTCACCTGCTCCTTGATGATACGTCCAGCTGGCGCTAACGGCAAGTTTCTGCAAACCATTTCCCTCCGGATCACTGACTCGCAAGCGTGTCAGCAGTTGTGAGATTCTGATGTAGTCTAGATCACCAAGTACAACGACGGTGTCGACGGCAAGGTTAATGTACAACACGCGATTTGGGTCGTTTATGTCATCGCCAGCATGCTCATACGGCGCAATCGTTGCAAGGGGAAGTTTAATGCGATAAAAGTCCATTGCGACAGATCTCGCCTCCGTGTTTACCGATAGCAAAGCAGGGTTATAACATCGACTTTGCCATTTTGGTACACCTCCGTGTTGGAAGTTATCGGCATAATGTGATCTGCGGGCATGGAGTTCAACGTATCGGGGAAGGAGAGAATAGCGCCAGATTCTTAGACGCAGTTCTGATGGTAGTCTCGGAAAGTAGTGAAAGGATAAAGGAGGTTCAGTTGCCAGAGGTACTGCCTCCGTTGTTGGTTGCACTCTGCTGCTGGTCATCGTTGGCGGATAGAATAGAGGAAATAAATAAACAACGCACGTGGAGGAAGAAAAATGGTGGAGGCTTTTATACGTGCAGTTTAATAATATACTCTAATAAGGTTAGGGTTTTAAGAGAGGCTTTAGCCCCCAGGGCATAAAAGATCAAGGATATCAATAAATACATATAGGTGAAATACTCCTTGCCATCACTATTGCCTAGGATCTTGCTTTTAGCTAAAAAGCTAGATGTCCTGATAACTAACTTCGTATAAATAGGGGGCTGCTGATCAGGCTCAGAGCACACAAAGCACACGCAAGGTACTAATAATATACAGGCCATTACATACAGATCGCTTAGCACATACTTCATGTTGAGCTGTAAACAGCAAAACGCTCTCTGATTGGTCAGATTGAACCCACTGCGCGATTTCCGTAGCTTGATAAGGTCAAACCGACCGCCACCTTCAATTGAAGAAAACAAGGCTCTTTCAATCAAAGCTGGAATGCTCGTTGTGACTAATCTACGCTTTGTACAACACTTCACCTTCGCTTATTTGCGCGTGCTAGTCATCACGGCACATGGGTCAACAAAACCCGAAATTGTCAGTCAGAGTGTCAAAATAGGCAGTGGAATGTAATCCTTAAGGTATGCAAAGAGTATCCAGGTAGATGTCTTTGCAATTTTTAAAGTGGCGCCGGCACCACAGTTACAAAATTAATAGTCTCACCTGATGAGGAGAGACATTGTAATCTTTCAAGGCATGCATACCGTTCCTAGTTACCAGTACTGCCAATAGTTTAAATGCCATCTTCCCCCCATGGTTTGATCAAATTTTTGAACTTTCCTCCCTCTCATCAGCTTAGTTATCTTCATCAAACTAGCAACTATGAAATCCTATTTGCTCGCAATCTCCCTTTTCGTGGGCAGCTGTTTAGCTGTGACTCCCGAAGCGGTTTATGGAGGTGGATTCGATCACAGTAAGAATGACACCATCAAGCTACTTATTGCTAATGGAGGTGCTGGCCAAAGCGGTTTGATCAAAGGTAAAATCTCTCCCCCAAAAAATTGAACCATACTAATGAAGATGGCCAGAGCTTGCGAATGCATATATCAAAAGTCGCGTTGGAGACGGCGAGAAACCATTCCAGGTGGGATGGATCAAAAGCGACACCACGTACAGCATTCAGTATCTCAAGACGGGCGAGGCTGACATTGGCATCACGTACAACCCAGCTGCGGAAGAGATTGCCATCAAACAAGGTATCGCCAAGAGTCCAAGCTACTACGCTTTTCGAGACCATTTTCTTCTCGTCGGGCCCAAAGGGAATCCCGCAAATATTTCCAAAGGTGATAACATAATGACCATATTCGCAACTCTCCACGAAGCAGCTGAAGGCCCTGCTACTGAACCTCCTGTTCGGTTCTTGAGCCGCTATGATAAACCTGCTACCAATATTAAAGAGACTTTGCTCTGGGCTGGCATAGGACAAGTTCCTTGGGCGACTGCCTACTCAACATGGTATCACCAATATATCGCTTTCCCGATCCAAGCACTTACAGCTGCGATCATCCTCCAAGAGTACACAATTACCGACCGTGGAACCATCCTGTCCCTTGACGCAGACCTCAGGAATCAGACTGTTTACAAAGCGGGCACTGATAAGGCGGATGGCCCATCGCTGAATCCCGCTCATGCATTGGTTGGTGAAAAGGCACCCAATGCTAAAGAAGCGGCTGCATTTATCAAATGGCTTGTTAGCGACAAGGGGCAGAACGTGATCGCAGGGTTCAAGAAGGATGGAGAAGTTTTGTATTCCAAAGCGCCATGAGGACAAGGCTGAGAAGGAAAAGGTGCCCTTGACTGTCTCTTCTACAGGACACCATATGGATAACGCAGGTGCTTTTTAGTATATAATTTTATTGTTTATAGCGATTGCCTCAATATCTAAAATGATACTACAGCAGTTTTCCCACATCCTGTAGTTCTCCAGGTGAATGTGATTCCTGGGGATGAGTAGGCAGCTCAATCTCATCGTCCATGACACCCCATTCCGCATAAGCCTGCGATGCAGCCCTCGATTTGGACGCCGTCATACTAGAAGATTGGCCTGAGCTTGACTGGTTCGAGTTGAATCCTTGACTGGTCGTATTCGTAGGTGTTCTCGATCGCGCGATCAATTTCTTCAGGCCAGGAAGACAGACAACGATGACTGCAGTCGCCATTTCGGTCATGCAGAGGGCATCTTTGGCGCAGTTAGTATCTATCATAGCTGTTAAACTGCGTACCCACTGCCAGATGGGTAATCAAGCTGATAATCCGCTGCGTTGCTGATGATGAAGCGGGCAAGACTAGCTGACATCGTGATTGCACCAAGGGAAAAGACGCCGACAAGACCAAGTCTCTGCTCGGTGCGCAAAGTCAGGTGTTTGAGAATGAAGAATGGGAAACAGAACACTGAGCCCTTGTCAGTCTACTCTTGTCTTCTGTGAGAGTCTTGAGTATGAGAAAATTTATTAACCTACATATCAGATCTGTCGAGAAGTTCAGACACCACTGCGTTAGAAAGTTGGGCAGGGAGTTCCAGGCCGAGTTCAGCTGGTTCTCAACTGACCTGGCCGGGTTAGCTGTAAATTTCAATACAACCGATTGATTGTGACAGTCTTACCAATTGTCTGATACCGGTCTCGCTATCAGAGTATTGATTAGGATTGATGTTGTCATACAAGAAATCAGGTAGGTCGTGATTATGTATAGTGTTACTCTCAAGGATTGGAATACATCCGGTATAAGATACCAATAGAAGGCGAGGATAGAGAGTTTCGGCCAGTATATTCCTGTATCAAAGAAGTATTGGGCCACCCAGACTGTCTAGAATCGAGGACGAGTGAGCCTATACCTCGAGAGGTTTCAAAGTCACCCACCTTCTGGTAATCGACGCTGGGAATAAGACCATCTGGGCCATCCGGGGGATGACGAACTAGAATGAGCATAGAGAGTGTCGAAGTTATAAACCATCCCAAAGTGAAGATCCAGCCCATGCATACAAAGTACTCAGAAAGAGAGAGCTTCTTTCTCTCATAGTAAAGTCTGGTCCAGCATCGAAGGATAACTGTAAAGAGTGATAATCCCAGTAACACTGCTTGGATGGCCTGTCAAGATTTCAGTAAAAGGTGCTCGGCCATAAAAAAAATAGGTACATTGAACACACTATTCCGACTGATATGAGCATTTTGCTTCTTTGCTGAAGCTAGTCGGGTTTAACGATCAGTCATTGTCATGCTTCTAGAGGATGGATCAAAGCAAGATGGGGGTATGAGGGTTGGCCTGGAAATAATATCCCATCTACGCGTCAAAGCTTTTTTGGCGTGGCACTGAGCCCAGAAGACTTGATGTCA
This sequence comes from Fusarium xylarioides, assembly GCA_013183765.1. Lineage (NCBI taxonomy): Eukaryota > Fungi > Ascomycota > Sordariomycetes > Hypocreales > Nectriaceae > Fusarium > Fusarium xylarioides. Next base: position 62,332 of record SRZU01000209.1, on the reverse strand, counting down.
AATGCAAACACATTCCAGGCGCAAGCGGTGGTCATTAGCGAGATAGGGTGGCGTTTGACACTGAACACGATGTCGGAAGCCTGAAGATACCTTGAAGAGCCAAACTTTGCGCACGAGATCATGATTCAGCCTGGTATGGTAATAGAAAGGTAATATAGGCCATATTATAGATAGAATATCTATAAATATAAAATATCTTTTGGCAATTGAAGATGGATTGTTGCACCGAGGTGTCATTGCCTTGATATGTTCTAACCGGATGCAGCGCGGAGGCTAGGGTAACCCGGACTCGCGGCTCAAGATGATCGGCACTAAAATACAGTGGCGTAGAGCCACCGTTCCTCGCTCTCAGTGCCCGTCATCACTTTCCCTACCCTGCAGATATCACCACTGAATGGGTGTCTTTTCATGTGGGTGGGCAATTTGCATCCCGAACGTAATGCGTTAGGTTTAATAATATTAAGAACGAGTGATTTAATGAACGGCTTAACGAGTGGTCTGGTTACATGAGAATGCTAACATATTTCCCTCTGTTGGCCGCCTGTAGCATAACCTTGCACCGTGCGGTCTCTCCTCGGTCTCTCCTCGGACTCTCCTCTGCTAATCTTTCATTCAAGCGAGTGTTTCTCCACCAAGTCCCCTCCTCTACCGCTTTGGGCTGTGTTTTGCTGATCGATAATGAACAGCTACCTGAACCTCGACTTTCGATCTCAAATACTAGCTCCACCATCAAACCCCTCATTGATGAACCTACACAGTATACTGCAAAATGGAACCTGTGTTGCGAAGCTGGTAGAGTGAGTCTCCTGCCGTAATGTAGGTAGAGGAAGTGTTTCCATCAATTAGCTTCCAGCCCGTGATAGGCGTGCCGGTATATTGCCAGATGGCCCCGGTGGTATGAATCTGATAGAACCCTCCAGCTCCAGCAGCAATCTGCTTCGTCCGGAAATCGTTATCGAGTTGCCTCCAGCCGGTCATCGGAACGCCGGTATATTGCCAAATACTTCCAGAGCTATCAAGCTCATAGAGATCAGTACCTCGTGCCACAATGTCCATGGTGCCTGAGTCGCCTCTCAGCTTATCCCATCCAGTGATGGGTACTCCATTGTACTTCCAGATAAGGCCGCCACTGTCGAGTCGGTAGAGATTTCCCCCGGAAGCGGCAATCTTCTTGGTATCCATGCTGTTGCCCAACTGTTGCCATCCAGTTATAGGAGTGCCCGTGTACTTATAGATGTACCCGGATTTATGGAGTTGGTATAGGTCGTTACCGCTGGCTACGATATCGAGAGCGGCAGCGTTGTTGTCTAGCAACTGCCAACCCGTGACTGGAGTACCGGTATACTTGAAAATCTCCCCAGTATTTCGAAGCTGGTAGAGATTACCATTCGAGGCAGAAACCTTGGTGGTTGAAGCCTTGTTGTCCAAAAGTCGCCAACCAGTAATAGGAGTACCTGTATAAAGCCAGATGTAACCAGATGTATGCATCTCGTAGAGATTGGGGCCGTCGGCAACAATTTTGGCGGCCGCAGCATTGTTGTCCAACAGCTTCCAAGCCGGGGTGGGCGTGGACGTACTCGAATCTGGAGTTGTGGTAGCCCTGATGATAGACGTGCTCAAGCTTGGGGTTATGGCAGGTGTTTCCATAGACATGCTAAAAGACGAATTTGGAGTAGGTATAATCGGACGCATACTCGAACTTGCAGTTGTAGCATCTTCGGTCGTGGAATCGGGCTCTACAGTGCCCCAGATTGTAATTTCGCTAACATAAGTACTAGTAGATCCTTCTTGCGTAAAGGTAGACGTGACGGTTTGCAGGGTCGGGGCAGTTCGAATGACTGTAGTGGTGACTCCATTGGTAACAAAAATCGTGCTCAGGCGAGTCCAAGGGACAGTATTGACCTTGGTAATAGGGATAGTATCAGTTTTGACTGTAGAAGAGACAGAAGTCTGTATTACAGTGACAGTATTGAAGTTTGTAATAAAGATAGTAACCGGCTTGGTAATAGTACTAGTTGTATGCTGAGTTCTGGTTGCAGTTTGAGTTCCTGTTGCTATCAAAGTGGTCAACACTGTTGAAGTAACAGTCTGACGTGTAGTAGCAAGAGTAGTCTTCTTCTTGTTGATCGTTACCACCTTAGTGGTCGTCATTGTAGTTTCGATAATCGTAGGGTTGTCAAAAACGGTCAAGGTCTGGCGAGCAGCAGGTTTGGTGATTAAGCAAGAGCAGGCACTGCTGACGACACTAGGTGTTTTATTGGGCAAATAGCTTGGTACTAGTGTAGTCTTGACAGCACGATTCTGGAATTCCCGCTTGTCAGGCTGGGAGTTATCCTTAAGAAAAGTAAGCGTTTCCTGGCTGTCTCTGTATCTAAAGGGTTTACTGACCTTGTCCGCAGAATCACAGGACATATCATAGTTTATAGCTACCAGGTCTAAGTCGGTGTCAACTGCATCTAATCTAAAGTTTATTTAGTCCTGTACCTAACAATTAAGAGCAAGGTTAAACCAGATCTACTTACACTGGCTCGCTGTAGCAATAACAAGCACGAGAAGTAAAGCCGAAACTATAAACAGGAATATCTTCCTGTTGGGCTAAGCAATAGCTCTTGCAGGCGGAGAAGCTAGCATCAGGAAAAGGATTCTGTTGGAAAAGCATATATTCGGAGGACTTTGCATAACCTGGAATTCTGCAGTAAACCGTATCTGAAATGTCAATAAGTCGTGAGATAAATGACTGAATAAAACAACATACTTGGGGCCGAGGTAACGACTGGAGCGGACGCTCTTTTCATGGTCAGTTACAAGTTCCTGTAAATTCAATGTAGCACCAACTCACGTAGTCCTAAAAATGTAAATATTAGCTTCAAACATCAATACGCATTGGATGTACTTACGTGACCCAAACGGTAGTTGTGCCAGTAATAACATTGATATGAGAATTGGTTACAAGCTTTGTGACTGTGGTATTAATATTAATTGTCGCAGTTGTTGTAGCTGCTATAGTGATGGTCTTGCTGCTATGAGATGTAACTATTATAGGCGTTGTTTTGGTTACTGTACTGGTGACTTGCTTTGTTGCCTGGGCTGTAAATGTTTTGACAAGAGTATCAGTAACAAAGGCAGTTTTGGTTAGTGTGATTAAAGTTGAGCCTTTCTTTGTTGATGTAGTAAAAATGCTGATAGAAGATGTAGTCAAAACGGTAGTAAATACAGTTGCAGTAGCTGTTGATACTGCGGTCTGAGTGAAAGTGATGGTTGTAGTGGGAGTCACAGTAGTAGTAGTTGTTTTTCGAAGGTAGGTTGAGCAAAATACAGATCCAGCAAGTGAATTGCTCTGAAAAACTTTGTTGTCCGGATCTGAAGCTTTGCAAAATAGCCCTACAGAGAGAAAGGAATGTTAGTTAAGTTATACCAGTTAGAATGTATGTATGTACCTGCTCTTGGTTCCAGAGAGTCTTCCCTTTTCAGGGTACTAATGAGCAGTATTAAAACTCTCTTTAATAAATCCATTTTTAAAAACACAAATTGCAGAATGAATAATTATTAAATTTTAAAACAATTTGCAAACAGAGAGTGTTTTTAAGAAACAGTATATATATATTTAACTTAAATGCTAAGTGCAGTACCTTATGGAATGTTAAAGTAATACCTACTTAAATTAGGGAGCCCAAACCATCTCTGTTAAGCATCCTGTTAACTCAAAGCGATGGAAAAGTACCTCATGTCCCAAACTCAGCTCAGACTACCAAACCAGGCTTACAGAACTAAGAGTCCAGACCTTGACGTTATCGGAAATGAGAGTCTAGCCTTTTCCATTATCTATATCGTTGTCTTACTACTGGATAGTAAAGTTTCTAGGTCATTGCTTGTGTAGTAACTAAAAGGACTAGCTGCGGAGCGGGACAGGGGATTACTGCTAAATCTGTTAGCAATGTTCCCTGACTAAATTCTTTGCCGTTTTTCCCCAAGCCCGATCGGCGAGCCCGGCCGGTTTCCACGAGATAGGGGAAGACTATAGGTCTGGAATATCCTTTGGGCAGGCCTCATCTGCTGGCGCCACAAAGAGGATAGCGTTGACGCGTATGTCATGTGTCTCGCCAATTGGCCAGTATGACAGGAAACCGATTCCGTCAAATATCATCGTAGACATTCGCATGTCTCGAGATGCTGCCGTTTGCCTGCATCCCTCAATTAACGATATGCGGCTTCTGGCTAAGAGCTTATATTTTCACACAAGACTTGGTCACCCAGTTGTAAGAATATCGGCCCGCGCCGGCCCATAGTGGCTGAAGGCTTGCAAGGGAGGCATTTGCTCTTGGAGTTATAGGTCACCACATTCCAGCCGCCTGGAATGCAGGCTGTGCTTCGAGACCTATTCAAAATACGGTGAGGAAGAACAGTTCGCCGGTTTGACTCGGAATCAGGCCACCTGCTGCAATCAGGTTATACACTAAAAGACTTAAGAGGGTTACTACCTCAATCCTTCCTAATGAGATGATTGAAAAACGCCCCAAGGAAGTACCCAGACCTCTTAGCATACCTCGTCTTATCTTCAGACTCAAAATCAATCCACGTCGCCCCAAACCGATCCGAGAAACCAGCAGCCCATTCCCAGTTATCCGTGAATGTCCATCCAAAGTACGACTTGATCACAATACCTTCCTGTGATGCCTTGGCGACTTCTGTGAGGTAGCTCTTGTAAAAGTCAACCCTGAAGGGGTCTTCCAAGACATCATCGGGACCGTTTGGCTTCCAGTCGTGCTCACCCTGCGCCGTGGTACCATTCTCAGTAACGTAGATGGGTACGCCATAGCGGTTCCAGATCCAACGCAGCAACTTGGCCCAGCCCCAGGGAGTGGTTCGTAGCCAATATGTGTCGCTCATAGGTCCTCGCCATTCTCCTTTCTTATTTTCATCAAGCTTTTCAACGTTGCCCAAGTGATCATTGATATCAGGAGGCCCGTCGCGATGACGGACGTAGAAAGCTGAGTACGAGTTCATGCCATAAAACTCTGAACTTCCCAGTACAAGCTTACTTTCTTCTGGTGTGAATCTCGGGAGACGGTCACCCAGCTGTGCCCGCATGGACTCTGGGTAATCTCCTGTCTTGTACAAAGGGTCACCAAACCAGGCGATTTCGAACTCTCTTGCTCGTTCCGCTGCTTCTTGATCTAACGGATCATCGACATCCCATGGCTCAGACCAATTACCATGAAGGGTAATCATGATACTGCCTTTTTGCTTGGGTTTGAACTCGCGCTTATACATATCGGCAACGTATGCATGAGACACGAGTTCCGTGTGACTGACAATGAAGGGTTCCGTGCTGCTGTCCCCTTCCTCATTGCGGTCACGGAAACTCGACCGACCTGGAGCGTGTACTCCGGCGGCATAACCAGCGAGGGAATAGACGCCAGGCTCATTGTATGTGATCCAGTTCTTGACACGGTCGCCGAAGCGCTCAAAACATACCCGGGCATAACGAACAAAGTCAGGGGTGTATGCATCCTTGTTTAGCATTCCCCCATAACGATCTTCTAAAGACTGAGGGACGTCCCAGTGAAAGAGCGTGACGAATGGAGTGATGTTATTTGCAAGAAGTTCGTCAATCAGTCGATTGTAGTATGCTATACCCTCCTCATTGACAGGGTCATCCTTCCCGCCCATGGGGATGATTCGTGACCATGAGAGTGAGAACCGATAACCTGTGACTTTGTACTTGCGGAGCCACTCAACATCAGTCTTGTAAAGATCATAAGACTTGACGGCATCGTCACCAGTACTGCCATCTTTGACCTTGCCTGGAGTATGAGCAAAGGTGTCCCATATTGAAACGCCTTTACCGTCCTTATCCCAAGCGCCTTCAACTTGGGCTGCTGCTGTGGCAAACCCCCAAATAAAGTCACGAGGTAAGGCACCTCTGATGGACTCGTCAAATGGCTGAGAATCCATTTCCAGTGATACTGTTGCCACTGATGGGGAATAGGAAGGTGGGCAAGCTAAGGTGAAGGATTGACACAAGGACAAGTGAACACGCAGGACTCGCAATAACAGCAATTTGCACCGAGAGGAGAAGCTGCATAACTGAGGCGGAGGGTCGATATTACCCACGAATCAGTATGCTTGACCCACGCATGTTGAGAGTCTACAACGAGTCACTTGCTGGAGGAGCTTGATCCAAGTCGCTGAATCCATGCAAGTTCGGGTTGTGGGAGAGATCTGCGAGAGCATCTATTGCTGCATTCTGCCTTTCATCTTCTATCGCGTGCAAAAGCAAAGTGCTGTTTTTACCGGCCCGCCTACCCATTTATCCACTGCGCAGATCACCCGCTAGCTCTGCATATACTGAGCTACACCCTGAAAAGGAAGGAGAATATGTGGAAAGCATGCTACTCGATGTGATCTGACATCGCGTGACAAATCGTTCGTGGTGCATATACGCGTATCAATTGACAGTTACTCGGAAAGCGGCTGGGGGATGAATTGTTCATTGTTGCGACCTGGTACGCCAGATTTCGGAATTGCGCAAGTATTCTTGACTGAGATCTAGGGCTGTGGCTTAAATTAAGCTACCATGGGATTGTTACGTGTCCGCCTCTTTTCCTCCTTGATCGAGGCCCATTTGGCATCTGCAATCTTGACACTCAGCTTGGTGGGGTTAGTATTCTTGGTTTCAAAAATGTGGTCAATCTCTTCCAGATTGAGCTTTCCAGTCTCGGGGAAGATGAAGTAAGCCACGATAAGCTGGATGAGGTTGTAGGCAATGTAGACGGCCCAAATCTTGTACCCGACTTTCTGAATCCTAACTGAAATGCCGTAATTATGGACAACGCCAGCAGCGCCCTTGTAATGTCAGTAAATGAAACATCACTCTTTCGCAGGGAAAATACCTGGAACATCGTGTACAGCGCCATTCCCTTCGCTCTCAGAGGCAGAGACAATAGTTCAACCGGGTACAAGTTATGCATCGTCGCTATAAAAGACGCGCTGCAGACTTGGAAACAATAAATCCAGACAACAGTGAGATAAGATAGGTATCTGTCTCCTTGCACATTGACCCTCCAACTTGTAATTGTCACAGCGGTTTGCGCAATGATGATGCATATTAAGCCCACAAAAATGAGAGTTCGTCGGCGAAAGTACTCGATGATGTATGCACCAAAGAGAGTGAAGACAAAGTAAGTGGCAGTTAGGCCTAGTGTAATGCCCAAGACATCGAGCTTCTTGGTGATTCCGATAGTTTGTAGTGCTGGGTCCATGTAGAGACCAATGATGCCGCCACCTATAACGAGTCAGAGAGAAGGACCATGTGAGACGGCGTTGAAGGCTTACCACCCCACTGTTGGAAGATCGAGTAGAGAAGAAGGACAAAGGTCCGGAACCCGACAGCCTTGGTGAAGAAGACTCTAAAGTCCCATACGGCACGGAATCCAACCGCCGAAGTCTCAATGGACTCATCAATCTGAGCTATCAAGGTCTCGACAAATGGATGGTTAGGGTCTTCCGAAGAAGTGAAATACTTGGAGATCATGGTGCGAGCCTTTTCTCTTTGGCCTTTCATAATCATTTATCGCGGTGATTCGGGGCAGAACCAGTAGATAGTGACGCACACAAAGAAAGGGAAGATGGCTTGGATAAGGAACGCCACTCTCCAGCTCCAGTTACTTTCCCAGTGAGTGAACCCCATCATGATACCGACGATGGCAAGTGAACCGACCTGGAAGAAGGCACCAAAGATTCCAACGATGCTATTCAGCATGTTATTGAGCAGTCTAGACGCTAACGTGGGAGAGGGACTCACTGTCCACGGATGTGAGGAGGTGCAACCTCTGCGATATACTGTGAGCTCGTGCAAAGTGCGGTACCAAAACCAAGGACAAAGCGACCAAACATAAAGACCTTGACATTTGGAGCGAAGCACTGAATGAGAGAAGCCACAATAGTAAGAAAACACCCGAGAAAGTTGACGCTGCGACGACCAATCTTATCCGCAAGACTAAGGAATGGAGCGCCACAGAAATTGCCGATGGTCATGAGAGCATTGATGACACCGAGTGTCGAGCCGCTGTTTTCGAAACCAAAGTAGTCATGCCAGTAGGTGTTGGAGTTGATGCTGCTGATGACACCCCAGTCGATACCATATCTACACAAAGGTCAACAAAACATCATCAAAGGTTTAATGCGTCAGCAGCCTTACGCAGCTTGGTTAAATCCCATGGTCACCATGATGAGAAAGATGCGAAAGCCAGCTCTGGACTTGAGAGACAGGGCTTCCCGAGACTTAGTGATCAGATGGTCCTCGGTGATTCTCGCTGTGACGATCTCTTCGACAGCGACGCCTGACTTGTTTGCATCAGCTTGGACATCTTGGTAGATGTTTTGTCGCTCGAATGAGTCTCTTCGTGCCTGGATCGGCATATTGTTATCTTGTATGATTGTGCTGATCTCTGATGAATCAAAAGCACAGTAATATTAAATGATGCATTTTACTGCTGCATCTTAGATCGTCTTTATATAATGTCTGGCGAATGGCTTCTGTGCCGCCATTGTCTTGACCTAGTTAGTGCACTTAATCCGAGTTGAGTGCGGCACGACAACCATCGACAAAGCGATCGAGTACCGACCGCATCCTACAAAGCTCAAATCACACCACTACTGGCTTGTCGATCCTCTGTTTGGTGGGTTCTGATCACGGCCCAACGCTGCATGCATGTACGTGATAGTTAGCTGCAGCCTGTGCGATGTCGGCTAAATGCCTCCAGTTTTTAAACCACTCTCGACTCTGGGGCATGTGGGTACAGTCGTCAACTTAAATAATAATCCCTCCAATAACAACGTCGAGCCCGTCGTTACCCCATGGGCCGTTGATCCGTCCGCGTGGGTTTGTGGGGTTGACCATCCTCTTTGGGTCTAATTTATCATCAATCGGCCCTGCTCGGCAAACAAAAACACTCAAGAGAATCATCAAACTTCCCCTCATCAATTAGTCTAGCCCCAGCATCATCATCCCATGCGCCTTTTCCTTTTCCACCATCAAGCGCCATGAATCCATCGCGGCAAAACGGCGCGCATATCCAGTCATCATCCACAATGGACCAAGGCGAGTCTAGTGACATAGACAAAGGCATGCTCTTGCATTACGCCGCCCCCGCATCTTCGTGGTCTGAGGCTCTTCCCATTGGCAACGGGCGGCTGGGGGCTATGGTCTACGGGCGAACGTCGACCGAGCTGCTCCAACTCAATGAGGACTCTGTTTGGTATGGCGGCCCGCAGGAGAGAACACCACGCGATGCGTATAGGAATTTACCTACTCTGAGACAACTGATCAGAGATGAGAAGCACAAGGATGCAGAAGATCTCGTTAAAGAAGCATTCTTTGCTACGCCATCGAGCATGAGACATTATGAGCCACTGGGTCAATGCAAGATTGAGTTTAATCACGACGAGAGTGAGGTGACCGATTATACGCGGTATCTCGACCTGGAAACTTCCCAAGTCACAACGCGTTATGAATACAATGGTATATCCTATCGCCGCGATACAATTGCCAGCTTTCCAGATAGTGCACTCGCCATCCAAGTCCAAGCGTCCGAAAAGAGCCGTTTCGTTGTAAGGTTGAATCGACTGAGCGAGAATGAAGGAGAGACCAACGAGTACCTCGACAGAATCTTCGCACAATACTCGAGGATTATTCTCAACGCAACACCTGGTGGTGCAAACAGCAATCGCCTGTCTATCGCCCTTGGAGTTGCCTGCAAACCCAGCGATGGGACTGTCAAGGCAGTTGGGAATTGTTTGATTGTCAATGCTACTAAATGTGTTATCGCCATTGGGGCCCATACCACGTTCCGAAAAAAGGACCCTGAGAGATCTGCTCTTTTCAATGTTGACGATGCTCTCCGACAACCGTGGGATGTTATCGTTCGCCGCCATCGATCCGATTATACCAACCTCTTTGGCCGAATGTCCCTTCGGTTGTTCCCAGACGCGAACCATCTACCAACAGATAAGCGGATCGTCAGCAACAGAGACCCGGGTTTAGTGGCACTTTATCACAACTACGGTCGATATCTGCTCATCTCGTCAAGTCGGAACTCTGAAAAAGCCCTACCGGCAACTTTACAAGGGATATGGAACCCTTCGTTTTCACCGCCCTGGGGATCCAAATTCACCATCAACATCAACCTCCAAATGAACTACTGGCCAGCCATCCCATGCAGTCTCATCCAATGTGCCATACCGCTTATTGATCTCCTCGAACGCATGGCAGAAAGAGGCAAGAGAACAGCCAAGACGATGTACAACTGCAAAGGATGGTGCGCTCATCATAACACTGACATATGGGCTGACACTGACCCCCAAGATCGGTGGATGCCTGCTACTATCTGGCCTCTCGGTGGAGCCTGGCTGTGTACCGATGTTGTCAGAATGCTCATATATCAGTATGAGCCCACGCTGCACTGTCGTATCGCTCCAGTCCTCGAAGGCTGTGTTCAGTTCCTTCTTGACTTTCTAATCCCATCTGCTTGCGGCAGATACTTGGTTACCAATCCATCGTTATCCCCAGAAAACAGTTTTATGTCCCAGTCAGGAGAGACAGGCATCTTCTGTGAAGGGTCTGTAATCGATATGACAATTGTGCGGATCGCGTTTGAGAGTTTCCTCTGGAGCATCAATATCCTCGATTCGGATCACCCCCGAAGGAACGATGTCATCACAGCCCTCGATAAGCTACCGCCCATGTCACTCAACAAAGATGGACTGATACAAGAATGGGGCCTGAAGAATCACAAAGAGGCTGAGCCTGGGCATCGCCACGTATCACATCTATTTGGACTATACCCCGACGATTCTATCAGTATGGACTCATCGCCGCTCCTCATCAAGGCTGCAAAGAAGGTTCTTGCAAGGAGAGCGGAGCACGGAGGAGGGCATACAGGCTGGAGTAGGGCGTGGCTACTAAACCTCCACGCCCGTCTCCGAGACTCAGAAGGTTGTGAAAACCACATGGATCTGTTGTTGAAAACATCGACATTATCAAACATGTTGGATAATCATCCGCCATTCCAGATTGACGGCAACTTTGGCGGATGTGCTGGGATCTTGGAGTGTCTGGTCCAATCTACACTAAGGTCTGAGCCGTCAAGGCAGGTCGTCGTGATACATTTGCTTCCGAGCTTACCGTCATCTTGGGCAGACGGAAAGTTGGCTCATGTCAGGGCTATGGGAGGTTGGCTTGTTTCTCTCGAGTGGAGGGCAGGCATGCTTGTAAAACCTCTAAAGCTGGAAGCAACTGTGATGCAGGCTCCAGACGCTCTCATTGTATTTCCTAACGGGGACAAGGTTTGCGTGTCAAGCAAGAAAGCGGGCCCACAAAGTATATGGAATGAATAACATGTCTTGATATCGAAGATAAGATATTTAATTGAATGTCGCCTGCCTTTCCTGTCTTGAGCTGGCCAGAATCTCGAAAACCTGACTTATCAAACCTGTGAATTTCTACTCCAAACCCAGCCTTGAATAAATGTCGTCCAACACAATAGCCCTCTGCGAACCAAATACCGCCTCAACAGTCAAACACGAGCTGTCCATCATTTCATTTCACATCCCAACCTGTATACTCAGAGCCACGGCTCAGGCCTCGGACAAGAAATGTACTGGCGTCTTGTATATAATGCGAGGCAACATGGAACCTCGACTAAAAGTGTCAGCAACTTCAACTCATTATTTATCCTAGAAGCCCTCGTACCAGTTTATCGCCAGGACAATCCATTCAAAAACTCGAGCCACCCTTGGGAGCAGCCCCCCTTGGGCTAGACCTGGGGCTAGACCTGGGGCTGACGCTTCCAGACGGCGATTTGCGAGTCGCACTCTTGTTGAAATTCACTGCCCCGAAATCCACCTTGGGCTCCGCCCGCAATTTCCGGTCATGGCGTCTCCTTCGTGAACTTCCACAGCACATGTTGGAGGATTTAGGTGACGAAAGATGAGTGTGTGTGTGGAAGGGGTAGTGTAAATATTGGTTGTTGAGAGAAAGGGGAAAGGGAACTATACGAAAGAACCGGGGGAGACGCGGGTACTTATAGATGAAGAGAGGCAACCAGAATCATCTTCTGACTTTTATGACTAATGTTCCCCTCTGCAGACTCATTTTAAATTCATCAGAATGATATCGCTCGATTGAGCTTACTGTATACATGGCCAATTGCCCGGTGTTACATATATTGCGCTTGAGATAACCTCTACTGATACCAGTAAAACAATAGTCTATCTGGACAGGTATACAGTAATTAATACAGTTCAGTGGTTTATAATTCATCCAATCAAGTGAATTAAAATAACAACGTGTAACTACATGCCACCTGATCGTTGTAACCTTAGCCCCGGAGGATCTCGAACACCTCATTTTCCCAATCTAGACTTTAGCCAGTGGACGAGCCACGCATGGCATGCCTGCTCGTGTCACTGCCCTGGCTGGCTCTTTGCTTAGACTTTCCCTTCCGGAAGCCGTTGGACGCTCCATGGAACGATTGATCCCAAGCCTTGTTACCCGCATCTTTGAACATCCTTGTCGTTGCATGCTCCTTGTAGATGTCGGCCCTTCTGCTTTTGGACCTGAAGCGCGACGGTTTTCGAGGTTGCATCGGAGTACCCATAGCTCGGGCAGATGCGCGAGCATTGATCTCGTTCCTTCTGGCCTCACGTCTCCCGCTCCCGCCACAGCACATGTTGGCGGATGATGGAGTTGTAAAAGATGAGTAAGATGGGTGTGTGCGTGTTTGTATGAAAGGTGAAGTTATAGAATTTGTTGTGTTATTTGCAGTTGAGACTTGTGGCTGAGAGCTTCATTCAGCAGACAGAACTTGGTTGTTGGTGAGGAGAAAGGAAAGAAGAGGGATGATCAGGGAAGACGCAGTTATTTATAGTCTTCTGACCCTAAGGCTTTGGACTTCTCTCTCTAGACTTTGTGAGCATCTCCTTGAGAATCTCACCTTCTCTCTAGTGTTTCAAGTATTATATACATCAGGTCCCTGCAGCTCCTGTAAATAGGTCCCTGTGTGACAACTTCCTAGGCTGGAAGGACTGACTTCTATTGGGTATGTCTAGGCTTTAGGTTTAGGCCTCGGATCTCAGTTACAAATAGAAACACGCCATTGCAACTTATACGTTCTACCATAGTAGTTGACCAATTACTGCGTTTCATGCACATCCTCCCTCGCGCTCCCCTCCGGAGCCTGAGATCGAGGTAACCACTACTCGTATAAACAAAACAAGTATTTCATTGGACAAATAGACAGTTTGAGCAATAGAGTTCCGGTGTCAGGTCACTCACGAATTCAATGTAATTAAGCCAAAGCATAAACAGACTCAGATAACACGTGTCTCATCAAGGGCATTTGCCTAGCATCCGCCCAATCATAACAATTCTCATAACAGTCTCAGCACTCTCACGGGTCAATTTCTCCGCTTCCAAAACCGCATCATCCAAACTCATTGGTCGCTGGATAATGCACGTGAACGCATCAATCCCAATGTCATAGTTCACACTGGCTCCCTGTCCAATCGTACCAGCGATGGCAATCACAGGAAGTCCATGTTTCTTTGCCAGTCTGGCCACTTCTGCGGGGATCTTTCCCCTCGGAGTTTGATCGTCAATGCCCCCCTCTGCTGTAAGTACAAGATCACAGTCATCAAAGATACTGTGCAAGTTGATGTACTGCATAATGACCTCATATCTGGGTCTGAGTGTAGCTCCTACCAAGCGCAAGCCTGTCCGCAAAGTACGTTATGCCAATTCACAGCGACGTCAATTTTGGCTTTGAAGACACGCTCGTCGACTCCAGTGAGGTCAATAGAATCAAGTTCCAAGAGTGACTCGCCACCACCAGCCAAGGGGAGGACACACCCTCGAACATCAACCAATCTTGCACCGAGAGCTTGAAGCATTCCCGCGCCACCATCACACGTCCCAGAGTCACCGCATCCAACCAAGATACGGGTAGCTCCAGCATCAAGCGCAGCAAGGATGAGTTGGCCAACACCAAAGGTTGTTGTCTTGCCTGGGTTGCGACTATTGGGCGGGACTAAGCTCAGGCCAGCTGCAGCAGCCATTTCAAGGACGGCCGTGGTTGGTTCATCGTCTTTGCGACCAAGGACACCAAAGAATGACGTGACTTCTTCTCCTACGGGTCCAACCACGTGTACGCGGTGCATTGACCCGCCTGTGGCTGTCACAATGGCCTGGGTGAAACCTTCACCTCCATCAACCAATGGAACTTTGCGTACCGAGGCATTAGGTTCAACGGCGAGGATCCCGGCTTCGATACAGTCTGCAGCCTCATTGGGCTGGAGGCTGCCCTTGAAGCCAGATGGACAGACAAGAACTCTCATACTTGGCGTAGCGACAGTCGAGCCCATTGTCATTCTGTTCGTGCAAAAAGGGTTGGTCACGTGGTCACAAAGATTATGAAGAAGAGTGATTGATAAGGTATAAACGATAGGCTTGTTGTAGCGAATGGAAGCTTTTCAGCTAATGGTATTTCAAGCGAATGTGAAGATGAAGATGCTGAGTGTTGTGAACCGCTTCTTTCTCTGCCTGGAGATGGCATCGTTATATACATCAATGCTTCATTATCTATCGCCATGTTTCGGATGCCAATTGACCGCATCTCATTCATTGAATGGCCATTTCCGCTCACTCAGCCTCGACAAAATCATGCACTAGCCTGCAACACAGAAGAGACATGCCCCAGAATAGCAACAGGTCGCCTGCCACTCAGTCTTGAAACAAACATTAGCTCAAATCAGCTTTTCTGGAATGCGCTTGCGTCACGCGATCACCCAAGCCACATGGCATAAATAGATTGCATCCAAGAAGGTAATTTGTCTCGAGACATCAATCAGGGGAGTCGAGATAAGGGACGCGTCATTCATGGCAGGGCTGAGGAGATCGTCACTGGGCAGCTCGCTTAAGAGTTTGGCATGTCAGAGTGCGGAGGACAATCAAAGCTGCGACAGGGATAAAATTTAAGCTTAATTCATGGTCTCGTGGCTTGAGTGGGCAATGCCGAGTTGAACGTCATCAAGGTTGCGTGCTAACGTCGCCGTCATTGCTTGGCCTCTTATCTAACTTCCGTGAATCAATGCTTCTACCAATCAATGAGAGACACGCCATGCACAAAAGGCATATTTATAGAAAAGCCATTGGAGCAGATCTTTGACTGCGTGAAGTTCACGGAAGCTTATTCTCCACTGCCGAGCTTGCCCGACATGCTTTCAAGATATGGCACATGAGCCCTAGAGTGAAAGCGAGAAGTTAATATCGCAGAAAGTGTCTCTTAGACCCCGCACGCAAATTTCACCTCGGGTCTAGGGCTCTGGAGCTGTATGGCAATTAACTCGGCATGTTGAAATATCCCGAATCTCGTGGCGTGATGATCCGCGATACGATTTCCGCCTTGAGATCTTGGCGATGCTGCTTGAGCAAATGAGATGGCAGCAACCCAACCAAGCTAAGTCGAAACGAAACTTCTAAGCCACTCCGATGACGACCATGGACAATCAACAGCTGAAACAACCATCACTCACTGTAATCACTCAATCAGCGATACGAACAATTCTGGAAAGACACCTAATTAGCGGTACAGTGTCGTGGACAGTAGCCTCATCAGTGACGCATTCAGGCTGTGTAGTCTTCTCCTGCCAGCAGGGTGATGTGGAATAGCGTGGTTCTGGCGACTTGTTCTTCTCATTTGCGCAGGCTGTGCCTTTTCTGCAGATTTTAGCGTTAGTTGCTAAACATGGTCAAGATATAGCCTCTTATCTTAATCAGACGCTCGCAAAATGTGAAGATATAATTGAGCATCTCAGCCCTTTTATGATAGCAACCAAAAGATCAAACTACACTCGCTAACTCATTCTCTCGTTTCATCATTAGCTTTTGCAGTGTATACAGTCTTCTTTTGACGACTTTCGTTGTAATCGTCAACAATTACATTCGCTATTGTCCCGCAATCAATGAGCAGAAGCAATACCCCAGCGCTCTCAAGAGCTGGCTCTCGTTCATCTCTTTGGAGGTCCTGGAGCCCGATGCTTGAAGACTTGGCCAACTATGAGAAGTCGTGTGAGAATTATCCTTGGCTAATACGTGATCACGACCGCGACATAAGCTATGACTCGAGCCGTTCGAGTCGTCCAAGGCCACTACCCTCTCTTGCGGAAGACCCTGATGTTGCGAGCCAGTCAGACCAATCTACAAAGTCGTCTGAAGATTTAGAGCGCCATCCGGTCCCAGAACCTCTTCTCTTGCCTGAAGATGAGGACCCGAACCTGGTAAGTTGGCTCTATTCTTAGCCATCCTTTTGTCTACCCCTGCACCTGTTGACCACCATGACAACTGACACATGGCCAGGTAACCTGGGGTGGTCCCGATGATCCCTCTAATCCACACAATTGGACCAAGCGCAAGAAATGGCTCTCGACAATTCTTGTCTCATGTTTCACATTCATTTCCCCCGTGTCTTCGACCATGCTGGCACCAGCCCTGCCAGATCTGGCTAAAGAGTTCAAGATCTCATCTGAATTTGAGACATATCTTCTCATGTCCATCTTTCTTTTGGCTTATGCCATTGGCCCATTCTTGCTCGCTCCCCTGTCAGAGATGTTTGGGCGAGTTGTTGTTCTTCAGTCTGCCAACATGTTCTATCTGATCTTCAGCACTGTATTTGGTTTCTCGAAAACCAAGGAGCAGATGCTTGTCTTTCGCTTCTTAAGCGGTCTTGGTGGGAGTGCACCTCAGGCGGTATGACCACCAGTAGTTGCTACTTATTATTACCTACTAACCACTTGTGTCTAGCTTGGAGGCGGCGTGCTGAGCGACTGTTGGAGAAAGGAAGAACGCGGAACTGCGACCGCCATCTACAGCCTTGCCCCATTCCTGGGACCTGCTGTCGGACCCATAGGTAAAGAATCTTAACTCTCGACAGTAACTTCAGACTAACAAGCTTCAAGCTGCTGGCTACCTTACCCAACACCTGAACTGGCGCTGGATCTTTTGGGTAGTCTCCATAGCCGACGCTGTGGTCCAGATCCTCGCGTTCCTGTTCTTGCAAGAGACCCACCCACCCAAGATCCTCAAGGTCAAGGTCAGAAAGCTCCGGAAGTCAACTGGCAACAGACTTCTCCATACCGAGTTCGAGCAGAGAGATCGATCGTTTATTTCTTTACTATTAACCAACCTGAAGAGACCATTTAAGATGCTGTTTACACAGCCAGCCATCCAGATCACGGCCTTGTATAGAGCGTACTTGTATGGTCTTATGTATCTAGTGTGAGTGCAAACCCCTGATGTCCATCGCCCTGTCGCCAACTTACGCTTTGCTAGTTTTGCCTCTTTCCCCATGGTATGGGAACAGCAATACAACCAAGAGCCTGGTCGTGCCAGTCTGAATTATGTCTCTCTCGGCATTGGGTTTGTCATTGGGCTTCAGGTGTCTGGTCCCCTGATTGACAAGGTACTTAACCTTCACTCATGCCATGGTCTTACACTAACACTCCAAGGTTTATGCAATGCTCAAGATTCGGTATAACCGCCCTGGACGACCTGAGTTTCGCGTACCCCTGATGTTCCCAACGGCGCTTGTCACACCAGCGGGGCTCATTCTATACGGTGTCTCGGCACATCTGAAACTCCACTGGATCATCCCAAATGTTGGGACAGCAATCTTTGCTGCTGGGCTGATCCTGTCGTTCCAATGTGCTCAGACGTACATCATTGACTCGTACGAGCGTTATGCCGCCAGTGCCACCGGAGCAGCTGCTTTTGTCCGTACCATGGCTGGCTTTAGCTTTCCTCTTTTTGCACCTGCTATGTATCAGCGTCTTGGGATCGCTTGGGGAAATGGTCTACTAGCGGGTACAGCTATGTTGATCTGCCTTGTCGCACCAATTGTGCTTTGGCGACATGGAGAATGGATTCGAAGAAAGAGTCCTTACTGCGCAGGATAGAGCCGCCAGTAGTCGCGATTTAAAAACAAGTTTTCAGTCTGTACTAAATTTCTTCGCTTGCCAAGCTCATCTTCTAGTGTCACTCAATGCCGCTCTATAATCTAGCTCCAAGCTTGCTAAGTTCTAAGTTCTTTGTGCTGATTTAAGCCCTGAGCTAAAAGTTTCAACTGCAAATAACACATCTTGAGTCCGCAGTTATCCCATGTAACACAACGTCTTGAGCAGTTCCTGAACGTAGACTCGACTGTCCGCAATTGCTCTGGATGAAACTGGATTAACTCTACAGTACACTTTTACTGATATTCACTATAGAGAGGATTGGCCTTCCCACGCTAACTTCATGGAAAGTTTCAATGAGATTCTGATGGGGCAAATCACCGGCAAGGAATACGACGAATGGAGACCTCTCCTTCCTGGAAAGGATTAATTTGTTATTTGCAGCTTGCTCTATTGCATCCGTCAAGACTGTCTGCCGTCTTTCCAAGCAACTAGAGTTAGGAAGTCTCACAAATAGCAGTGAACGTGTCAGAGAGAAAGAAAAGCCTCTCGTTTGGCCACATTGTCTCACGCGAATGGGGCTACCAAAATTACACGCTTAAACTCATCTGAAGGATGAGCTCCACCAAAGCTATTCATGTCCAGTTTGCGGAAAGCTCTTCATGAAGTTGTGCAATGCGAAAAGGCATGACAGGAAGCATTGGGCTGTTTTTCCTGTGGTTTGCCACTATATCGATTAAGTCAAGCGTACCTCGGGGCTTGAATATCTGATTGAGTACTTTTTGCGGTATATCTAAATATTATTCAGACTCGCAAGCCATTAGTTGCTTATTCTCGCCTCATGTTACTATTGCAAATCCCCAAGTTCCATATTATTGAACTTCTTAATCCTTTAAGAAGAGTTGCTTTGCTCATAGTGGTGTAGTTGCACATTTCCTCAACCAACGTAGCTAAAGTTTCCTCGGCCTCTTACTGCCCAAGCTGAGGTGAAAATGACTCTTGCCTACTTCGAATGGTCAAAAGAGGCCTATGAGTTTGTCATAAATATGCCGGTTTTCCGTTCTTACAGCGCTTGGCCAAAGACGGATTGACGGTTTCATGGGCTAAGACATAGTAGTGGCTGTTAGCAGTTCAAACGGGCAACTAAGACAGGTGTGGGTTTAGCGGTAATCGGAATGCAACCAAATTATTGTCCCTGACATATTCCAGATTCCATTAAAAAGTGGTTGAAAAGAGGGGGTTTAATGGATTCCAACGGCGCAAGGGGTATAGCCTCTCGCTAAAATACAATACTACACAATTAGACTCAGAAGCTTGGGCATTCATGTCATTATCTCCATGGCGAGATAAGAACATTGGAACAATAAATGTCTCATACTGCCCCATGCCGAATAACCGTCACTGTAGGTGACGTTTGCATTGGAATGTGACTGTTCTACATGCATGCAAGACATAGATGATGCCACCTGTTGATGGGGAAGCTGCTTGTATATAGTTCATTCCCATCCCATGTTCGCGCCGCCTACACTTGATCTTCACATTCGCTTCCTGTCGCTCGTTCAATTTATCGTCAACCTTCATCATGCGTCTGGCTTCAGGCCTACTTCTGGCCGGCGCCTCCAGTGCGTTTGGCCAGTTTACCCAGTTTACCAGATTTACAAACACTAGCACCTCTGCTGTCGAGACCTCAACCTCTTCCACTGATCTCGAGACTTCTTCTGTCCCGCCTACCGCGAGTATCGAAACCACTACCACCGGCGTTGAGACCACTACTTCATCCTCATCCTCAGCATCAGCCTTTGCACCCATTGTACTCAATCTTAAAGACGCCATATTGGGTCCGGGTGCTTCTTTCTACCCACCACCAGACGGCGATACGATGTAAAGATCACCCACAAGTTATCAAAGCCGCAGTAGCTCTAACATGCCACGAATCTAGTCTCATGTCTCCTGTGGCTAGTGACTCTACCCTCAAGCGTCGCGCTGGTCCTGTTCCTGTTCCTATTCCGGTCATACCCCCCTTGAGTCTTCCCAACAATGCAGTTTCCACTTTGAAACAACAAGTTTCTTCAGCTCTATTGGCTGCTTCACGTTTTGGCGCGTACAACATCCCAATCACTAATGTCTCGTGCGGTGGCGCAATAGTTTGCCCCAGCGGATTCAGGAAGCGGG
Source organism: Fusarium xylarioides (assembly GCA_013183765.1). Taxonomy (NCBI): domain Eukaryota; kingdom Fungi; phylum Ascomycota; class Sordariomycetes; order Hypocreales; family Nectriaceae; genus Fusarium; species Fusarium xylarioides. The sequence goes on along the minus strand of SRZU01000209.1, from coordinate 42,154 downwards.
CTGAGAGCAGCCCTTGTGCTTTCCAAGTTATCTCCAATGGTGAGGTTATCCAGATTCAACCTATTCCCGAAGACTTTAGCGGCAGTATTGAAATATCCACCAACCCTTTCGTTCTGCAACTAGAGAACGAATTGAAACTCCAACAAGCTTGTGGCGATGTAATCGTCCCTGTAATCATTGAAGCGGTCACGCTCAAGGGATGCTCAGGGTGTAACTCCAACTCCTATCCCTACACCCAGTATTGGTGTTCCTACTGGTAGTGAGACTGGCTCTTCTACCGAAACGAACAGCGCAGAATTTACTACCAACTCCGAGGGCGAGACCATCTTCCCTACTGAGACTGCTACTGAAACCAACAGTCAAGGGTTTACGACCAATTCTAATGGTGAAACTATCTTCCCTACTGGGACTGATATCGCTACAAACTCAGAGGGTGACACTATCTTCCCGACAGAGACTGGGACTGGTGTCAACACCAACTCCGAGGGTGCCACAACCAACTCCGAGGGCGAGACTGTCTTCCTTACTGGCACTTCTACTGGTACAGTCTCTTCTGCCTCGTCAACCTCTACTTCAATTGCTGCCGGGTTTCCTGGTGATGTCGGCGGTTTCAGTCTCTTCGGATGTGCAGGGTCTACCGCCGGCTTCCCTACCTATACCCTTGCTGAGTCCAGCCCATTGATGGATCTAAATCTATGTGCTAGCCTTTGCGAAGGGCGTGCTCATTTTGGCGTCCATGATACGTAAGCCTTATCCTTGTATTCCAAAGGCGTTGCTAATAATTATCTAGTGCTTGTTACTGCGGCGATGTTTATGACTTTGACAGTACTGTCTTTTACAACTTGGACCAGTGCGATATCGAGTGTCCTGGAGACAAGACCCAATTCTGTGGAGGTGAAGTTGAGAACAAGCTTCGAGCCCGCCAGGCCGTCGCTAGCAATATCCTCCTCACACTTTACGCTAGGGTTGAGGCTGTTGTCTCTCTTACTGAGTCTGTCACCCAAACGGTAACAAACCAGGAGACCATTGTCACGACTTTCACGACTGTCGCTAGCGGTGAAAGCCTAGCCACCGAGGTCGTCACCGCTACTCTGGCATGCGTTGATGGGAAATGCCATTCAGGCAGCTCGAACAACGTTGCCGTCTACATTTTTGTCGAGATCAATGGCAGTGATTGCGACGGCCAATGGGTTTATATCTCTGAGCCCTGCCCTGGTGGTCAACAGTATATTCCCTTCCTCTGTTCAGACGGCAAATGCGCCAGCCTCAAGGTTTACAAGCCTCAACAATGCCCAGATTGGTATAACTACAAGTCTTTCTTTGTGCCATCAGACTACACTACTTGTGCTCAAGGAAAGATTAGCTATCAGCCTTGGGAGAAGTCTTGGGGTACGCCTGATAACTGCAACGACCAAATTCCTACCTGCGACACACTTGAATGTCCTTCCCAGCAGGCCGTTGTTAAACCCCACCACGGTATCAGCTGGAACTCCACTATTCCTCATGGAGGCTCCGGAGGAGGATATAATCCAAGCCCCAATGGTGGCTCCAGTGGAGGGTCAAGTTCGGGCTCGAGTGGAGGTTCAAGCGGAGGTTCTGGTGGAGGTTCCAGTGGAGGCAGCGGCGGTGGTTCAAACGGGGGTTCCAGCTCTGGTTCTCAAGGAGACACAGAGGGTTCTGGTGCCTCTGGTTCTAAAGACTCTTCCCCCAGCACTGTCCCTGTTATCAGTGGTGCTATCAAGCAGGCCTCTGGTGTACTTTCTCTTCTTGTCAGCCTTTTAGCCCTTCTTTAAGTTTCAGGACTTTCTTATTTATGATATTTCTTATTAATGAGAATCCATTTCTGTCTCGATTTAAGAATACCTTGAAACTTAGACCTTTGTTTCTAGGCCCTTGAAAAAGTCAACCGTCGCGGTGTCCATGTACCAACTCATAGTTCACTGAAGAAGTCGCTGTACGCCAGGATACCAAGGACTGTCAAATTCTGTAGAGTAGCGCAATCAAAGGCTCTTGAGAACGTCTGTTAGCTGCATGGACAGCTCAATACGACATTTCAACTCTACTAAAATTACCACATTTGAGCTAGTTCAAGCCTCCCCATTCCTGTGAAAGCGGACTATTGGATGTGTCAGACCATTTACCAGCACTTAGCGACCGGCTAAGGCGGGATAGCTCCATTTTAAAAGTCCAGAACAGAACCAGGCCTGAACGGAAATTGAACTATTGAAGAGCGCTTACTTGTTGACAGCTGAAACACAAGAAGGCATGAATGTGTAAAGACTAGAGTCTGAGTATTAGCTTACATACCTCAAGAGCTTTTCAGTCATGCAGCCTTACACCTAGTTATCTTACAATATACTCGATCCTTTTCATCTTTCTGGTCAGCGAAAGTGGTCTCGTTAAGGAAAACGTTGGCGCTGCTGTTTATCATTGCAGCAAGCGCATTACCCGCTGTCACTAAGAGGTACAGCGATAGCTCAAATGGAGGGTTCTCGGACTTGATGTTTAGGAGAAACTCTCTTGACCAAAGAGCAGGTACACAAAAATTGCAAACCAGCGCTTTTCAATCCTCTCAACTGCCATCGCCTCGTTCTATAGTCTGCAAATCCACCGATCCAGATAATCAAGCGTTCCAGAAAAATAAGGCCAACGGATCCGCTTTCTGCTCTACCTACATCCAAAGTACTGTCACATCCACTGTGACTCCAACCAGCACCAAAACCGTCTTCGTAACAAAGAACATCAAGACCACCACAGCTGTGGTCAGTACACTCAGGACCGCGGTGACTCTTGTGGCCTTATCTACCAAAATAGACATAGTTTCGACTGTTATAGGAAGGACAAGCACCGCTTTCATCACAGATTATCAGACAGCGACAAGCACATACATCAATCAGCACGACTACCCCAAGCGATACATATACACTGCAGAGGGTCGGAATAATCACGCAGCAGGTGACTCAGACTACCACTAAAGCGGCTGTTACAACTGTCACCAAAGTTATAGATTCATCCATTACAACGGTTATCCCAGCAAGCGTTATTTACGCTGGCGGGTCAACTAATATTTCTACAATCGTCTATACTACGTGAGTATCTTCGGTCAATTCTCTGGTAAGGATATATACTAACAGTAATTCTTTTAGTGCCACGTAATCCTCAGAATCTTCTATAGAAAGCAGCCTGAGACTGACTTATTGTAGTACAGCAACATCCTTAGTGGTCATCCCTCAAGGTATGTTCTCTAGGTACCCATCATACCTCTGAGCTCGGACTGACCCATTCTTAGCCCAAGTTCACTGTGGTGTTGTCGGTACTACAGACGATGTACCTGTTGATGGGAAAGGGGGCTCGGTCCGCTTCGGCGAGTGCAAGGAGATTTGCAATGGATGGCGTTTCTTTGGGCTCAACAGCGACAGATGCATGTGCTATCCCTCCCGTTTGTGAGTACATCTATATCTAAACTGATTGAACAGCCTTGCTTGGACATTCTAGCTGACCATCTATCTAGGGAGGATTATATTGTAGTTGACATATCTTCTGATACAACATACTATGATCTAGCGTGTGATTCCGCCACTCCTGTAAGTGCACCACTAATATCTCGCAAAGGCATAGGAACATTATTGATTTCATCCAAGGGCGTCAAGAATCGCAAGAGGGCAGTGCAGGCTGCATCAGTGCCTAGTTATTTGCCGAACAAGTCACCGAGTGCCGTCAGCAGTGCTTGCTCATGCCTAATTACGAAGCCTGCTGCAGCTGTGACTACAAAGGTCACAACCAAGTCTTCTCAAACAGTCACGACTACTCGCACCCAAGAGGTGGTTTCGACGATCACAAATCGCCTGACTACAGTTGTCACAGACAAGAAGACTAGCACTTCCATTCTATCCACCACTACTACAATCACTAGCTCTCAGCTCGTAGCCCAAACAAATCACCAGACCGCCACCATAACAAAAGTGAAGACTTACATTGTTACCAACTTCGATCATCTTGTTTACGTGTACAAGACGCAATTTGTTACTGCTACCAACTTCAACACAGTTACTACCACTAGCACCAGGACCGTGCCAAATACTCGCTACAACACCGTTACTGTCTCCAGCACGCAGCCTACAACGGTCACTAAGGATGTTTACACGACTTCGCAGACAGTCCTTTCTACGCGTACAGTATTCAATGGGGGGTCAACTATCACCAGCGGAACAACTACTATATATGGCACTATATGAGATTTTCGTGTGAATGGAGTCTTATTAGCTACCAGAGCCTATCTAAGGTTGCCACCCTGCACATTTTTGATATGAGATTTTCGAACAGCCTCCTGTTCAATTTTCTATGGGTTGTCTAAAGCTTACCTGCAATCTGAGAAGCAGGTGCTCCAAGAGGTATGACGGAACAAATCTGGACGCAAGAAGCAAGTAGTTTTCCGTCTTCACTGAGGATCTCGACGTTCATATCAAACCGCCCACCATGTAATCTCTTCATTGTGGTTCGGGTCAAAAGCCAGTCCTGCGGAGTAACCTCAGACCGGAACATGATGTTGAGAGCGGTGGTGGGTATACCCCAACTGCTGGCGGCTTCCATCCCATTCTCGGTATAGTTAAGGAAGATGGGGGGACCTGTAGTGTAAAATATGTTAGCTTGAGTCACAACACAGTGAACATGTAGTGGTTACCAAGTCCGCCAATACTGGTAAGTGCTCCAATCCGAACTTCTTCTCGTTATCCAGTTTCACCCACTAATATCTGGTATTCTAGCCTCCGAATCTTTTACTCCACAGAGGCGCGTTCTCGCCACTGGGTGTCCACATCCTTACCGTTGACGCGGGGGAGTTCATGTAATAATAGCTTGCGTCCGACCATCGGGCACAATCCTTTGTTCGATCTGGCAATGACCAGACTGAAGGCTGTATGTTGGTGACGTGACCCTCGTCTTTCAATATACCGAGCCTTACTATGGCAATCATGCAGAGCTTGTTTTCATGGGCTTCCAACGATTTAAGCCTGGCCTCAACTGTCGAAGTACGTTTACCTGTACTCAAGGTTTCAAGGGCGATCTCGAATCGACCCTGAGGCAACGGTTCGAGATACTCCACCGACATGTTGAGAGGCTCCATGTTTCCTTGGCCCCCGTTCTGGTCATGAATATATTGCTGCGCTGTCATCATCAGAACCGTGGCACAATACCCACCGTGGGCTGCCAGTCGCCGTCCACCTACAAGTCTATCATTAACACGATATTTTTGAATCATGGATGGTGAATGACGCACCATTTCCGCACCAGTCCGGTGGGACGGTACCACTATATCTCTTTCCATCAGAGTCTGCAACTGAACTCGTTTTGATCGCATCAAGCAATGAGATTCTAGGGAATTTATAAGGTCTCCATGTTAGAGTAACATCTGAGTGAGAATTGGGCAGATGGGAGTTTGACATGACTGTAGCGTTGGTGTTAAGCGACCGGAAAGAATTATACTATTGGAAGAAGATCTCGCTTTGGCCTTTCTCTTATGCAATAACCTGATATGAGAAAGAACATATAATACAAGTAAAAGTGCTAACTTATAACGTTGTGAGATATTTACATAAATCGCCTTGGCGGCAAGTAGCTAAACCTCGGCGAAAATGTAGGGTTTCAGTGTTCTGACTCTTCCGACCTTAGCATTAACTACAATGATGCGAAATGCAACTCTGTGATAACACACTGCTCAGTAAATAAAGTTTAATGATTACTGAGATTTTGATTTGTGTTTAGTAATCATGGTCTGTCTTCGGAGTAGCGTTATTTTTATTATAAATAAAGCCGGCGCGCTTGTCGTTGCTATTGTGATTCTGAGAAATATGCTTACACATGATGACTGAGGCCGTTGCGCTAGATAATGGGTACAGTGTCAGCAAAAGTCCCGACACATTTCAATATTACCCTAACCACCTTAATTACATACTACCATTTCACTCTGCAATTAACTAGGTAATATTTATTTACTTTTAATAAAATATATATAAATCTATAAAGAATTAAAAGGAAAATCTAAGAATATATCTTAATACTTAGTATAATAACTATTTATATTATAATACTTATTTAGCTAGTCTAGGATTAATTTAATTATATTCTTTACTATATTATTTTTAATCTTAGATTATAACTCCTCTGCAGCTGTAATTAGGGTATTAATTGCAGCTGGGGTCTTTAGATAAGCTGCGATTTCAGGATATTGTTTGTAGATCTGGGCTTTCAGGACTTTCCATAGATTTTTAATAGGGTTAAGATTAGGGCTATACGGCGGCCAGTTCGCCAAAGATACCCCGTGTCTCCTTGCCTAAGGGCGCAGCTAATCCTGAACTTTCCGTCGCCGGGCAAAGGGATAACCCTGGACAGTTTATTATAGTTAATTACACTAAAGAATATCTATAAGTATCTTAGAGGTTATCTATAAGGTTATACTTTATCTTTATAAAGTCTCTTATCTTATAATATTATTAAAATATACTTCTATAAAAGGAGGGTTTTAATATATAGATTTATAAAATAATTACTTAGTATAATTACTATCTATATAGTTAATTATAACCTTATTAGAAAACTATTAACTATATTAAAATAACTTATCTTTATAATAGTATCTATTATAGAATTCTTTTCTTAATTAAGTGTATTCTTTACTAAGAAACAGGCATTAAAGTGTAAGCTTATATTATATACCCTAATTAAAAAGGTAGTAATAAATTATTCTTCTTAAGTAATATAATTATACTTAATTAATAATTTCTTAATATAAGATAAAAGGGTAATTTCTAATAAGTAATTTAATATAAATTTTATTCTAATCTAATAAGATTTTATACTTACTAGACTGTAATTTATCTTTATATAAATCTTAGATTTAACTGTATTAAATAATCCTATAAATTGCATAATAACTTAGCTTTATGCTATCTATAATATCTTAAACTTAAACTCCTGAATTATATATTATTATAAACCTTATTCTTTTATAAGGAAAATAATATACATTTTATCTTATTTTAGGTATTTTAATCTATTGAAATAATGTGATGAAGTTATTGCGTTGATGTTATTGTTTTATGAAAAGCGGGGGTGGACCCGAAATGTGTCGGGACTTTTGCCCGGGACTGTATCCTTAGCAGCGACAATATTGTCGTAGTTTCGTGTAAAGAGAAGCGGTCACAGGGCGTTGCTCAATAAATCTGGCGAGGGTAGTAGCTCAGGAGTACCGAAGTCAATCAATGCATCAAAGTTGTCCTCTTCGAGGGCGAGGATCTAAGCACATCGTTGGGCCACATGGTGGACATGAGAATATTGTTGACTGGGCTGAGAAGTGGAGAAAATCCACTCAAAACCGTATCATTGTTGGTTCCCGTCACCACAGAAAGTGAATGTTGGGCCATCTCTTGCTTGCCTTCAGGTCCGAATGCTAGGCCAGGCCGCCAGCCTTATCTAAGAATTCAAGCCTCAAGGCCTTGATAGGCATATTGATGGTTGTGTCGATGATTGTTTATGAGAGCGCGTTGAATGGCTTTAACCGAGACTCTCACCGCGGTCTCAATCCGTACCATCAAACTTATAGCGATGCGAGCGATAGCCGCGTCTTAAGTTAGGCACAATGGAACAAGATCCTTTCCTCTAGCGATACTGGGAGCATAAGCAGTCTCGCTACAAATGAGCGCGTGAAGGTTCTGAAGAAACAAGGTGAGCATATCGACGGTTTGTACGCGACAGGGAAGCTCGTTGTTATGGGACCAGGCATCCTCAATCTGAGGGCAATCCTTGGAAGTGTGATGACTTTCGGCTATATCGCTGCCTCTGGCATGATCCGCTGATGATGTTTTTCGTGTCAAGTTAATGACAGTTGAAGAACCAGGGGTTCCCCTACTCCTCAAAGTTAGCGTCTTTGTCTCAATATGTCACACTGGAGATATTTAAAGTGAATGTAATTGGCAGCAGGGGAAATGCTTAATGGTAGTAGAGGTCGCTAACTTCCCTGCTTTATCACCACTTAATCGTAAATAACTCCCTTATTTAAATCCACTAACTGCATCATTGGAACTGCCTTATTCTATTGTAAATATAAAATGACCTCTCTGTTACTATGTGTTGCATGAAAAAATTAAGAAATACAATAATACAATGAGGGTTTTCACCTTTCAGGGTGGTTGTATATGCTGTAAATGTCGCTGATGTTCATAGTAGCCAGGTCCCTGATGTAACTCGGCTTTGTTAAGCTTAACGCGCGCTCGTCTAGATAATGTCGCGTCTCACTAACTGAATCAGATGATTGGTGGCATTCAGTGAAGTAATTTTAAATGATCGGCACAATTTAGTTTTAGTCAGCGGGCGAGTCATTGATGATGTCAATCGACACAAGACTCAGAATGTGAATACAGGTAATCATTTGGGAATTTTACCAGTGCAAATAGATAAATTAGCAAAGAGGCTATTAATGCAGTAAGTTGATCATGCATGCACTTAAAGCTCCTCAGCCACGCAGGAATCACCCATAAAGGTGCTCACTGGCTAAAAATAAAACTAAAAGTTAGTGGTGTGATGTAACGATGCACCCATGAGGCTGGACACGGGATTAACTGTTAGGCTCGGAAGTCGGTCAATTACCTTCTTTTCTCACAATTCTAGAACGAGCAGGTTACCCTAACGGTGAGATTCAATTGCAATACGAACTACGGATACAACACGAACCATGGGACTCAAAACCACGCCCCAGTCTAGAAGAGCGTCATGGTCACGTTGAACTTGTGTGAAAAATACCCTATAGTTACAGCTCGTGCGCGAGATTCCGAGCACTGATGGTTCCACCCTCGGCTTTAAATTACGGCAAGTTTTTCAGTGTCTGCCGGACCTGACGGCGGTGTCTCAGAGCCCAGCCTCCCCCGCCCCGGCGTCCACGGATGACGTCTGGCTTGGCTCGGCACGGCATTTTTGTTGAGCTTTCTGGCCTGTGTCTCGTCTGGTTCCTTCTGGAATGAGTTCATGATAGCATTGAAAGAAATGCATGAACAGACTGTCTGTGTTTTTTCAGGGCTGGCACTTTTGAGCGGTCAGTCTCACTCATACTGACAATGCGGTGAGACTGCCTGTTTATTAGACATGTTCACCAAAGATGCACAATGTCGTCACTGTCCTCTCTGTGCATGCACTACACGGCTGAGGCTGGGCTTAATTCACCGATCTAGCTAGTCACAGAATCAGGAACAAATGACATACCCGCTTGTGAACCATGCTGTGACCATTACGTCGAAATGCCCGATCGCAGAATCCCCCTACCTCTCAACAAAGAAGCATAATCCCAATCCAGCACTAGCGGGGGCGGACGATGCACGGGTAGGGCCATGATCACCCCCCTGGCTCATCTAATAATAACCCACCCGCCCTGTGAATACGAGCTAAGCATAATTCTTAATGCAAAAAATCCATGCGATAATAACATGACGCACAGAGCAGTCGGATGTTTCGGCATGCAAGTCCACTGCACTGCTGGGCTGCATTTCCTTGCATTTGCTGATCTTGACAACCCCGCAGAAATATCACGAGGCCAGAGTTCATACTTCGTATAGGTGATATTAGGGCGCAGCTAGTGCACCAGACTTCGTATCCTATTCCAGAAGCCCAAAGGTCAGATCCCAATTCTCACATAATATAAAGGCATATGTTTACCCAGCTCCTGTTTACTTCCATCATCTCATCTCATCATTCACTCTCAATCTTCTCCATCACAACCCCTCACATCAAACCTTTTCAAACCACCAAACTCTAAACCATCACCATGAAGTTCGCTACTTTCACTGCCCTCGCCGCTGTCTTCGGCTCTGCTGCTGCTGCCAACAAGGCCAATGTCATCAACGACTGCACCAACACCATCTACGTCCAGTCCTTCCCCTACGGCGGCGGTGCTCCCGGTCCCTTGACCACTGTCAAGCCCGGCCAGCGATTCTCTGAGGATCTCCGTGCTTCTGGTTCTACCATCAAGATCGCCACCACCCGAACTCTCACCAAGCCTCTCTTCTTCGGCTACTCTTCCGAGTCTCAGCCCAACAACGTTTACTGTATGTCTTCTCTCTTGCCTTGACCAAATGACACCAACTAACATTCCTCTTCAGACGAGTTCAGCACTGAGTACGGCAACCCCTTCGCTGACAAGCACAACATCTTGAGCCCTGGTGAGGGTTGCGAGAAGTTTGACTGCAAGGCCAACGATGCCAAGTGCTACAGCACCCCCAGCATGAAGAAGGTCTACGGCTGCCCCAGCCCCGTCAACCTGTACGCCAAGGTCTGCGCCAAGTAAATTGGCAGCCTCGCCATCAGCTTTGCTTCCAGTAGCAGTTCATAGGACCACGTCAATGGCTGTCGGCCCTGGTTTCATGGATCAACTCACTGGGTTAATTGTTCTTCGTTACATACATTATTTAGCGGCTTCAGAGTCCTTTGCATAGAATACTTCCTATAAATCGGAAGACCAATACATATTATTACCTTCAATCACCCTTTCATTTGCTTCTCCTTCCATTACTATCAAATGTTACCAACGTAGCCATAATGTAACCTACTAGTGATACTTGACTGCCTAGTATTAGGTTATGTGAATGATGCCTATGTCATGAGAGAAGCTGCCGACTGCCTCGAGTCTCGTTACGCCGAATTGGCTGCACCTTTCCATTAATTACAACATGACTATTTTGATAGTCTGACTGAGCTGACATTGTCCACTCCGTTGTCCTTTATAAATTGATAACTTTTGTTTAGTGCGCTTCGGGCGCTGGACATATATTTTCCGAGGTTCGTTCGGGAAAGTGTCTGATCAGAAGAGAAGGAAAATACAAGTTTCAATTGGCCGTGTCAAGAAGCAACGGCTTTAGTTGTCTCTTCCAGGAATGAGTACATACAAGATTAATAGAAAGAGGCTCCTGTAACCAACCATACTGGGTGGGTAGATCAATGAGTGTATGTGGTGCTTGTTATAGTTAGATATTCTAGGTCATTATATATCAAAACCGCAAAAGTCCTACGGATAAATATAACGATAGCGAGGTCTGTACATTGAGCATAGTGATGAGCAGTTGTTGAGCGTCCCAGTTTGACAGAATATCATTCAAACATGATCCGAGAGTTGGACTGGCTCCCACAACTATAGTTTAAGATAAAGACGGCAAATTTCTGCTGGGTTATTGACTTATTGTCAAATCAGGGCTGTAGCTCCATATAACAAAGATCTCGATGTAATTGTGACATGAGTCGGATTGAGTAACACTCGGTCTCCTGTAGCGTTTAGTGCCATCATCATCAAGTCATGACAGCGAAAGGATCAATGAACATCATGTGAACACGTTGGCTGAGTTCGTATGGTTTGCCAAAGAGACATATACACTCATTGGCTAGCATGGTTTCGTCATTCCAGCGCCGATAACCATTGTCGATTATCCTTCATATGCTGCCGATTATCTAGAACATCACGATAGCAGGCCTGCACTCTCCTGTAAGATCAATTAGTGTTCACTGATACAGTGACAAGAAAGCTCTCTTTGGTCATGCTCAGACTTGGCAAAAGATGAAATTTTGTGGCATCGTCGTATGTCTCGTGGGGCAATTGGTACATGTCCGATGCGAAAGTTGCAAGAAGATGGTGCTCACTGCTTTGCAAGCTATCTTCTGTAGCTGAAAGCTTATCGCAGTGCGCCCTAGGTATTTATACTACTGCTGCGGATGGAATGGCCGATCTCGGATCTTATCGCACAACAAACCAACCATATCAGTAGTCCATGCTGTTATGGAAGCAGACCGACGGCAGATGCTTATTGTTTTTACCACTCAACACCAAAAACTTACTTCCATGCAGACGAAGTCGTGTTTGGACAAATGCAACGGCGTTGTCAAGCATTGGGCCGCCATGGAAGTCAGCTGGTGCCTTCTGAGCTGTCAATCGCCGGCAAGCTACCGTTTAATGGCATAGCGGCGGGTGATACTCCGGGAAGCGATGCATATTTATGTAACATTAATATTCTAGAAAAGGTCCAGAACACCAAAATGCCAGGTCCGTTATCTAGAAGCAAATAAAATGCCGTGCCATGGACACGCGCTGTTGGTTGAAACCAGAGATAGGAAGCAGAGCAAAAACCCCCGCAATCGGCGGGGATTCACCGATGCCGAACAAGGTTGCGTCACCCGATACGGGGACCAAAACCATCGGGGCACGGACACAAAAGTCCGGTATCTCTGAGCTCAATGCGGAGGTCCAGAGATGCGGGGTGCGATAACCTAGAACGCGATAGGAAATTGTAATACAAGTACCGCGGATGGCTTCAACCAGCTGATGCGTCGCTGCGACATTGCTTCGATACAAGAGGGGAATGTGACCCGGGGTTGACGGCGTAGAACCGTTCAAGCGCGGAAGCAAACTCCATGGCCCACTTGATCTGCGCCCAATCCCGTCAATGGCATTTGTCGCTGGCACTAGAGGGAATGTCCTTATCACCGATCACATGACCGGTTGCTTAGCGGGATGCCCGTTTATCTTGCAATCATTCTATCGTTGTTTGGGCGAAAGTGGCGTCGACCATGGGAACAGAATGTCGGCCGGGTCTAGATCAATGACACACGTAGCAAATATATAGATTGACATGCTCCCCTCCCCAGCAGTTGATCGGTAAACATCCATCACTCCAAGGTACTCTGACCTACCAGCCAGCAACAAACATGTTGACTCTCGGTACACTCATCTTCTTCGCCATAGCGGCTGCCATCGCCCTCGTCGTGAAGACACTATCTAAACCACAAAAGGAAAACCTTATCTCAAGAGCAATCCCCGCCGCTGCACCCCTCACTCAACCCCTCCCCTCAACATGGTACAAGTCAGACGACATCTACGAACTTGAGCGAAGAGCCATCTTCTCAAAGAAATGGATTCTTCTCACTCACAAGATGCGCTTCGACCAGACTGGCGCCTGGGTTCGATACGCTGAAGCTGGTTTCGACTTCTTTCTCATCCGAAATGCAGAGGGTACCATCAGAGGCTTTCACAACATCTGCCGTCACCGTGCTTTCCCCGTCGTTGTCAAGGATAATGGCCAGAACAACGTCTTGTCCTGCAAGTATCACGGTTGGTCTTACGGTATGAACGGTCAGCTTGCCAAGGCTCCTCTGTATCAAGATCTCCCTGGCTTTGATCGCTCCAAGAACGGTCTCTTCCCTCTTCACACTCACGTCGATGCCAAGGGCTTTGTTTGGATCAACATGGATGCCAAGGCCGTACCTGAGAACCCATGGAGCGAAGATCTCAGCCAGACAGCGAACCACGGATCTTTCAACTTTGACGACTACAAGTTTGATCACGTCAAGCAAGACACCAGCAGCTTCAACTGGAAGACGTTGGCCGACAAGTCTTGCACTGGTAGCAACATCGATAACTTTGAGAACGCTACTGAGAAGAAATCTGTTGTCAACGACATCTTCTTCCCCAATGCCTCCATGACCCTCTCGTAAGTCCCTCATCAAGCAAATTGCGACGAGCAAAGACTAACCATTTCAGTCCTCACTTCTTCTTCCTCTTGCGATGTGTTCCTACATCAGCCACAAAGTCTCAACTTCAATATGAAGTTTACCGCCACAAGAGCGCCAGCGAGGCCGATTTCAAGAAGGTCGAAGAGATTCTCCAGCAAACAGCCAGCGAGCAAGAAGCCCCCGCCGAGAAGAACCTCCGCGCCGGCGTCCTCGTTGACCAAACCCCTCTTCAGTTCCAGAACCAAGTGTATCAACTAGTCGAGCACCACCGCAAGCTCGAGGGTGTTGCTGGCCGTGAGATTCGACCCGCTCAGCAGATCCTAGACAAATCTGCTACCAAGACAGAGCAAGATGAGAGCCTCTACTCTTCCTGCTCTGGCCTTTCATGTGGTAAAATAGCCAAGGACCTTGCTTGGTAACTCGGGGAGTTTGTAAAAATAGAATCGGCGCATAGATGGAGTGGTTTTTGCATATTAGGTTACAGACGGTATAGAGGGAAGATCTATATGAACAGCGTCTAGTAATTGGGTTTCAAGTTTAATAGCATAGTTATGATGATAATGCATAGCTCGATGGTGTCTCAATCTTGTCCGAAAAGCTTTTGCCTTTTCTTCCGGTCGTAGTCCTCATGGTTGATGTAAACTCACCGTGAAAGCTTCTAGGTACAAGTTTATATCGGGAAAGAAATATTGTGTTCTCATTCACCATCTATGTTCGCAGCCTAAATCTTGTCCTTATAGGCGGCAGTCATTCCCATAGTTGATGTAAACAGCACTAACCTCGCATGATATGAGTTGTGAGCTAGACCTTTGTTTCCAGTCGAATCTATCGCCAAAAACGAGTTCACTACATAAGACTGAGTTGAGCAATTGGCTTGGCCGGTCAATATGTATCTATGTGGTATTTTCGAGTACAAATCCCTTGCAGGCCCAGCAAGCAACAACAAGATCCTTCTTCTCCGTTTGTATCTCCCCGGAGAACTCCAACTTATCATCTCTCTCAACAGCAACAACAGTTCCATACTCATCGATCCATTCTGTCACCTTGGTCGAGTTCTCCTGCACCGTTAACAAAAGCTTTTTCTTCCAATCATCTGAGTCACGATATCCACGCTTGAGCATAAGAGCCTGCATCTTGTCCTCTTCCACCTTGGTCAAGGCGCGCTTGATGGGAATCATGTGGTAAAACTTGCATGACCGGCCCGATTTCTCCATCACGATGCTTCCTTGGATAGTGCCTCTCTTCTGCCCTCTGATAACAATGAGCGTCGTGGGGCCAAGACCAGCAGCGAAACTGAAAGGGATGTTCATCTTTTCTCCAGAGTAGAGTGTCAGATCATCGTCGTATCTGATGAAGGCGTCGTTTCCGGTAGCCTCACTAAGGCGACGAACTTCGCTGGGCAGAAGTCGGCAGATTTGCAACTGCCATGGATTACCGGCTTGGGTATTACGACTGGAGATGTGATAAATTGGCGTGGCTGGGCTGGTTTCTGTTTCGTATACATAGCGGCCCTGAATGTTGAAAGACTGTTTGGTGGGGTTAATGGATGCCTGGGAGAAGAGAGGCGCCTCTAGTCGGAGTGACAATGCATTACGGGGAGCTTCTCCAGAAGAACTAGATTCGACAAGACTGGTTTGACTCATTTTGGAGGAGATTGTTTTATGCAAAAACTTGGTTAAGTTGTGAAATAGGCAGATGAGTAAATTGATTCGAGTTTGATAAAGAGATGTTGATGTTTTATATCAATAATACGCCCATTATACGAAAACGTTTGAGTGCTGCACTGTAGACAGGCGTCGGAGATATCTTAACCATGCTAACTCGAGTCGCTGAATAAACCGCTATCCGCTTCGGGCAGGACGATTGGTTCAGCTCGAGAAATGCCTCAAGCTGACAGGAATCGCACCTCATCCGAAACAACCTGCGCCATTAAAGTGAGAAGACCCAATTGGCCAGCGCGGATGCGACGGCAATAAAATGATCCTTCGTGACCTCATATCTGCAGAAACATCACCGCCTGTAGTCCAGACCTTTGATTGCCAAGACATATCTTGTATTCTCGGGACCGAAGCCAAGCTGTAGAGTGCGGCATGAAGATAACATCAGGTCATTGGTGGATGGATTCGCTGGAAACTTGAGACTGGGGTTTCAGTATCTCAATCATGTAACAATTACCAAAGAGTAGAAAAGCAAATGTATCACCCCTGGTGACATCACTTATTAGTCTTATAAGCATAGAACGGCCTGTCCCTCGGAACGGAAATAGCCTCCTTCTAGAAGAACTTTCATGGAGTTAGAAGTCTACTAGCGGTGTTTTAACTGGGTGTGTAGTGGGGTTAGTTCCTGCAGCAGATAAGGAGCTGGCAAAGTATTGGATAGCTCTCTATTTTACATTGGCGACGGACACTTGTCAAGTTGCGATGCAGGGTATGCCAACGTCTAGCTGCCTTCCGCTGGCATATACTTCGTTGACCTCGTTCCTCGCCGAGATAGACAAGAATTGGATGTCATAACTACCTGTCTCGAAGAGAAGAGACCTAGAGAAGTTGATATGAAGATGAAACACGACGCGTTCAAGGAACGTGATGGTGCGCAAAGTGATGAAACATGCCAATTAGACTTCTATACGAATTTCCCTCGCAATAAGAGGCAATACTGTTGAATGATTGTTCAAAGTGGTATTTAAGAACGTCAAACCTCATCAACTCGCCTGAGGTATATCTAAAACTAACTATTACTTCGCTTAAACCGGGAGAAGAATCCCTTCTTCTTCTTCTCCTTCTCATCTTTCTCATCCTCATGCCTCTCCATCTCCCTTTCAGCATCAAGTTGATTTGTATTCTGGTTCATGACATCCTGCGCCAGGTTGACTGTATCCGATCTGCCCGGATGCATCGGTTGTTGCGTTCCTGGCTCTACTCCAGGTTCTCCTCCCTGCTCTATCTGGTGCTGTTGCTGATCCTCTGGCTTCTCTTCGCCCTCAAAGAGATCCTTGATCTTGCCTGGTCCAAAGACTCTCTCGTAGACAGCCAGGGTCGTGCCGAACTCTTTATTCACGCCAACCTTAATGGCGTCGAGGAGCTGGAGGACGTACGTCTGGCAATTGTTGGTTATGAGGTTGTAGGTGGGCTGTCGTTCCCTGATGCTTTGGATCACTGATTCGCCTATTGCCGTACTATCAGTATACCAGCCCTCAAGCGCTGGCCGAGACTTATACTCACCGGCTCGCCTTAATGCATCGTCATTGAAGCGCGTCTCTCCAACCGGAAATGTCCGCCACTCATCCCTTTCAATCTTCGCATTCGTGTAAATCACATCAAAGTTCTCATCCTGTTCTGCATGAGCTTCAATCTCATTCCGAGCGACTCATGATCGTACTCACCATCCATAGCTGATGAGCATAGTCACCAACGAGAACAGCCCAATGCTGCGTCGGATCAGGATACTTGTTGATCTTCTCCGTGATCATCTTCCCCAGTCCCGTCTCTTCCGCAAACCACTTTCCAGCAAATCCCCCGACGGGATGCCATCCAACCTCGACAGGCCGACGTGGTCCATCGACAACAGGTTGAGTAACAGGGACGACATTGGGCTGACTGCCGAGACCCACTGCATGCTTCAATGCTATTTCACCTTTATTCAAGTTCTTTTTCCTATAAAAGAAAACGTCAGTGATCGAACTAGGGTCTAGCGGGAAGGATCGCGGAGCAGATCGAGGTGCTGCTGACGAATAAATGACGCATACAGAAAGTCTCCCACTATATCCCTCTTGCGCTCTTTCTCCTTCTCATTCTCTTCGTCCGAGCCGCCCATAACTCCAGAATTGGTTAGTTACTTGCAGACGAGCGTGAAGAATTGCCAAGAGACCTGGGCTTTCGAGAGTTTTAGAGGATTCTAGATAAGCAGAAATTGTGAGGCCTCGCGCGTCAGCAAAACCTGATTCACGTGAGGCTGTGCATTCACTTGGCGGCTCTCCAATGGCAGCAAATTTCAGATGCAGCCAATCACAGATGCACAAGTGAATCAATAGCTCAGTAATTTTAGACCTTGGCTGCTGGTCACACAGCGTTGATAGGCCAGTACGAAAATGGGTCGCGCTAGAGCTGTGAACTGATGTCTGAAGAAACAGGTCTCTGTTATGAATATGGTTCTTTCCCATTTGTAGATAACTACTATCACTAGATAACTACTATGACAAATTATAGCAGATCCGACTAAATACATTATCTAAAATGCAGAAAATTGTAGATCATTAGCGTCGTTGAGACTTGGTGCAGTCTCTCAAGAAATTCTCAACTGCGTCCTAGTCGTCCGACTTAAGTTCACGGATATTGAAGCCCTGAGATATTGCGACTGACTCAAGAGCCTCCTTCTCCTTCTCGTCGCTTACCAGATTCACTGCAAAGCCAGATCGACCGGCTTTGCTTGCGCGACTGACTTGCCGAAGGTACCGGCAGACGTCGGCATCCGGGATATCGTAGTTGATGACCATAGAGCTAGAGGGAAGATCAAGGCCTCGGGTCTTGCAATCTTTTGTGATAAGGACCTTGAACTCTCCGTCATGAAACCTCTTCAATAGCTTTTCTATGCCCTCGCTTTTGTCCGCTTCCAGCAAATTCGCTACGGCGTGGCCTTCAGTTGCGAGTGCAAGATGTACATGCCACGCAGAAGACTTCGTCTGTAGGACAATGAGTTAATTTCACGCCGTTTGAAGCAGAATTGTATCACTTACTTGGACAAATATAATCAGCGTACTTGTCGTCGCGACACCGGGAAGCTTGCAAATAATATCAAGCTTCTCCTGCTTCCCACTACACCTGAAAAACAGGTGAACGATCTTATAGGCATTCAGCTCGACCGCCCTTAACTGATGCTTCTCACAAGTACTGGACCGGAGCATATCATCCACAAAGTCTGAGGCCCTCGTTGATAGATCGGAAAATAGTAGAAATTGGATGATTCCCGGCGACTTTCTGGCGATTTGAATGCATTGCTGGCTTAATCCTTGGAGATCCACAAGATAATCGATGTCGTCCATAAGAAGGAACCGCACCTGAGACGTGTCGACCAGACGGCGCCGAATGCTGTCCAAAAGGCTTCCAGGTGTAGCAATAATCACATTCGCCTCAACCTTGGCGGTTGGTTTGTTTGACGCAGTGATAGTCTCTATAACAAGACCCTCGCAGAATCTGCCTACTTCTTTAATGTACTTCTCCGTCTGGCGCACCAGTAATCGAGTCGGCACTATTGCTAATACCTGGGGCTGAGTGGTCGAAAAATAGGGTGTGCGTGACAGGACAGCGATTGCTAGTGCTGTGGTTTTGCCAGTTCCTGGAGGGTAACTAGCGAATACGTTCCGAGGAGGATGCAGTGTGAGGGCAGAAAGTACTGCTTCTTGTACATTGGTGGGTTTCTGATAGTTGAGATACCGGATACCTTGTACAACAGGCTCTTGTCTTCCGGGGCAGGATGTCAGAAGGCTTGAAAGGGGGACACGTGGGGTGTAACGCACAGAATGAGCATCTCAAAGGGCATTCTTGAATACAGCTTGTCTTGAGCCTCTGACAGCATTCCCTATCTGCAAAACAGAGCACGTAAGCATTAGCTGTGGAATCGGGTTCAGTTTACTTACTGTATCGGATGACCCCCAAAAGGAAACAGTGTCATACTCGAGCGCCTGATGCTTCCATGATTCGAGCTCGGAAAAGGCGCTGCCATTCTGCAGTGACACAACTAGATCACCTCGGGGCTCATGCCCCAGTTCCCTGGCAATGGCTGTGCTTACCTCTCCAAGTTTCTGAGTGACGAGCTCATGCGGTGTTCCAAAAAAGATTATGCCAGTGGTAGCAGCCTTGATGGCGCTGTAGCCTGGGTTGCTGTGTGCGTTCATTAGGGCTTGCTTAATCAACAAGCCCCCCATGCTACGACCAAGTAGCAAGATTGGTCTCTCGGGGCATTCTCTTCTCTCAATGTTGATGACTTCGAGCAGATTATCCGCCTTGCTGCGAAAGTCGTCTAGGCCTTGACAGTATGCAGCAGTCGTGTTGTACTGATATATAAAGATCCGAGAATCGGGAATATGACCTGGAAGGTCTTGCTGCAGCCATAGACGTCCCTTCTGACCCGATGGAGTTCTCCACGTGTCGAATGCGTGCTTCGCCTCACCTTTCGCTGGAGGACCAAGGCCAGGAACAGCAACAATGCTGGCAGAGTTAGTTTGACTGATACTACCGAGTTCTTGCTTACTTACTCTATCATAGCAGGAGGGGCGTGATTCTCAGCCGCTTTGGGGTCGGGGTACAATTGTCGGAGTGGCTACTCGTCAACATGTCAGCAATATAGTATCCCTTGTGGAAGTAGCCGTACCATGATGAGATATTTGGAAACTAGATGTTTTATTCAAGTATTAATTCTTATCACAGACCATTCCAAGATCCAAAGAAGCTGAGTGATTTCTCCGCTTGCTTTGTTTTGCGTAAGCGCCGGCCTTGTGCGGCTGATGTCGCAGGAAATGTTCAGCCAATTGTTTCCGTGGTAGGGAAAGCCATGCATACTTACATAACAACGACTCACCAATGATCGTGCCCTGTCACAGAAGCCAGTGCTTATTTCATCCATATATGAAGGTATTATCAAATACCGACGCTTAGGCGCTATATCGCCCATGGTTATGACATGCTCAGCCAACTCTTAACATTTTTTTTAAAGGAATTTAAGCAAGGCATGCATATATGCCTGATATAAAGTTAATTAATTAAAGCGCGTGTTTAAAGCTGTATCTACACAGGACTGATGTCATCGTGTGTGTGAGACCCTCCGAGAGGCCTTCTCGCCCCAGCATCTCCAGAGATCCCTTCAGTCGAACGGGGAGATGAAGTCGGGCCAATAGACTCAACGATACCGAGTAGCCTGCGGGTGATACTTGAAATGATGACATCCCAATGGAACGCAATGAAAACAAGGAACACAGAGACTGCAAGTGAGACAAAGACTAAGATGTCTATTGTTAGCTTTTTCTTGACTAACCCGCGCATCGTTCTTACAAATAATGTAAAATGCCCAGGCAGGAGCTTGCTGGAAAGACGCCACGTCCATCGCAAATAGGGATGACAGAAACGATAGGGGAAGCTGTGCAGATATTAGTTTGTTGCGTGATGGTAGGAACGGGTATAAATGGCGCCTTACAAAAAGGACAGTGGCGAACGTGAAGGCCATAACAGTCTTCCCTTGCGAGGTGGCTAGCGTAGCTTGATAATTCGCAATCTCACTCTGCTGGAGTGATAGTGTTGTGTTTACCTGTTTTCCAAATTAGCAACCGAGTTAAAGCCCATGCGGATTAGAGACAAGCCTACGGCCAATTGTATCCTCTCAGCAACGACTTCCATTTCTCTGATGTCGTTAAGAACGCTCTTTGATAAGAGCTCCGAAGTCTGAGTTTCTCCAAGTGTCAGCCCTTTCTGAACGTTCTCTTGGTATCGAGCGGCAGATCGAAGTATGTTGAGCTCATCACGGACGTCCTTGATGTGACAGAACAGACTTTCTGTTTTTCTAATCGCATCCCTGATCTCTTCATTTGGCGACATCTTAGATTCATGAAGAGAAAGGAAACTTGTGGTGGTTTTGTTTGTATCTGATGAGCCAACGTCTTCTCTCTTTTTCTGTCTCTTATCAGTTGTACGGCGTTGCCAACTTGCAGTTCGGTTTCGAAAGTCTTCAAAGATTGCTGATTCATCTCTACCCTATCGCATTGTCAGTTATCAAGCCATTTGCCGCAGGTCGCGACTCACAATGCGATTCAGAAAATGAGAAAATGCCTGACCAATGGACACCGGACAGCCGCTTGGAGGAGGTCTGTCATACGAACCGATACAATGCTGAACAATAAACCTACTCATCTCAGTCGCGGATCTTGGCTGTGAGCTACTTCCAGTGGATTGTCCTTGTTGACGAAATTGCTTAAGAATCTCCTGGTCTAGAGTAGCAGAGGTTGGTTCAGGGTTATAAGAGGTTGCCGTAATAAGCCATTCTGTAGAAAGTGCCATTAGGACGGATAACATGGGGTTATGAGAATTCTAACATACTGTCTGCAATGGTCCAAATCCATAGCTGATTGACTCGTAGAATAGTAGCCCTCCGAGCAGGTTTCTTTTCCAAATCGAAGATTGAAAAGCTCCCTTGCCCTTCATGATCTTCAGTGTTGATGGTTTCAAGATACTTTGAAACCACTTGCGTTTCGTTACGATCGTTGCGGTCTTTCTTAGATCCTTCATCCTCTCCAAAATGATAGTACCACTCATCAAGGGTTGGTGATCCATGGACGGACTCTCCGTATTCCTCTTCTAATGATCCTACTCTGTATTCTGCTCGCAGTTCTTTCGTCTCATTTGTGTCGTTCATCTCAGAACCCTCTTGGTTAGGATCGGAAGTCGAGAAGCTGAAGTAGGGCATCTAGGATATTAGGTCAGATCGAGGCCATAAATATACATCTAGAATTCACTCACATAGACAGCGGTTGCTGCAACATTCCCCTCATCTTCAGTATGTGGTGTTTTCCCTGGATCTATCTCTGTTATTAGCCTTTCATAATTGAACTTTCCGATGTCCTCTCTATAAATACCTTCGAGGTCGGCCATCATGATTTTTCCATGGTGTGCGCTTCTCACTCGATGCTTTGCTAATGCCTGGGGTCTCAAAAACCGTGATCGTGACTTTTCATTCGGTACATGGACTAAACTGTTCTGGAAAAATGAGTTGATATCGTGATACTGAGGAGTATAGGGACCTTTCTCCATTATCTTTATGAACAAGTCCTGTGAGATAAGTAAGTCAACAGTGCGCAACGTTGGGATCAAACCACGGATATACACTGCGATCTGGACGTGTGTCCTTATCTTCATCCAAACCAGCTAAAAAAAATTATCAGTCACGACACAATTCAAATATCGGTGAAGACACATACGTTTGTTGCCGGCAAGTGTACCCATGTGAATTGGGCCTGTGTCTCTTTAGTCAAATTATAGCCTAGAAGTTTCTCATCGTTGCCAATCATAGTGCTCATGGCTTTGACGGTGTCTTCGACAGTCTTCTTTGGTCCATTACCGTATAATGTGTCTTTTACTGTCCGATGCCTGGTAATAGTTCCGGACTCTTTCTCATCTTCAAGAAAGATGGTAACGGTCGCCTCAAACTCTTGCAACAGCTTGAGAGTATCTGGTCCAGGTTCTGGAGTTGGAAAACCTTTGAAGTGCTGGTGAAAGTGGGTGCGGGGTGGATCGCGGAGGATATCTTCCAACTCCGCCAGGTAATCCAGGCGATTGTCCCTTGGCTTAGGATCGTGGACCTTCGATGAGTGCGTCTCCTCAGCGACCCTATGCCGGCGCCTTGGACCAAAATTATTCGCATTCAAGCTGTCCTTCAGCAGTGAGTTCCTCGTCAATTCTTGCAACTTGCCCCTCTGGTTCTTCACGAATTGAAGGGTCTTGTCGACAAGGCCCCGGTTGTCAGATTCCCTCATGGGTACCATAAGCATCCAGAGCATCTTGAGTCGACGTCTGTCGCTATCCATCTCTGTAGTTTCTTCCAGGCGGTCTTGGATCGCCTGTACGGTTGACATGAAAGCTGATTTAAGGGCATCTTCCTTCCGCCGTGCATCATCTACCAGGAACAAAATCAGATCCGGGTATAGCTGTTTTGCCGCGAACTCGATCAAGTTGGCATCATCTAGTGGTAGAGATTGTGAGCCTTGCGGATTCGGCCTCTTCGAAAACAGCAGATTCGCAATACCGAAAGCTGCACGGTTGCTTGCAACCCAATTGAAGGCATCTAGCCATATTTCGTCTTCCCCAAAATTGGCCTTCTGCAGGTGCTTGGATTCCAACAAAGCTGCCATTGCAATTTCTGGATGTGTTCCCTCATAAGCTGAGCGTAGCGCTGTCCATCCCCTTTTATTTTGTGCTAGCATATCTTGACGGGCGACCACCTTTAGTAAAGGTTCAAGTCTGCTAGAAATACCGCTTGCTGCCGCATAATGGAGAGGTGTGTCTCCAGCATCATTTTTCGCATGTACATCCGCCCCATGTTCCAACAAGAACTGAATCACGGAACCATGATGGCCTTCGTGATGCTCCCACTCCCAAATGACAAACACATCTGAACTGTCAGAGCTATTGCCAGAGCTATTGTCAGTGCTATTGTCAGAGCTATTGTCAGAGCTATTGTCAGAGCTGTGGCTAGAATCCCTAGCACCACAGGCTAGGTGAAGTGGAGTATTGCCGCCGTTGCATTGATGTTTAATCATCTCCCGGCCCAATAACGGGAAAAGGAGTTTTACCATGTCGACATTTCCAGTCTTGCTAGCCAAATGGAGGGCAGTCCTTCCATATTTATCCTGGGCTTTGCGGTTCGCCCCCGCCTCTATCAAAATGCGTGTTGTTGCCAAGACAGACTTCCTACTGGCTTCCAGTAGTGGTGTGTATCCCTCATCATCCTTGACCTCTAGTTGGACGTCTGTCTTGTCGGAGTATGTTAGTATAATCTTGATGATATGTGGATACCGTGGCGTTGCTGTGAATAAGGGTGTCCATCCATCGCTTGTTTTGAGGGTGAGATCTGCCCCCTCTTCAAGTAAGAAAGAAACAATATTAGGGTGATCTTCCCAAATTGCCATGTGAAGCGCAGCCCAGCCAAAATTATCTTGTGCATCAATGGTTGTTTTAGATGTTTTAGGATGTTTGAGTATAGCGCGAACTACCTCTATATGGCCTTGAGAGCTTGCGTTATGTAGAGGAGTATATCCATCGTAATCAGCAACGTCGACATTAGCGCCTGTGTCGAGAAGAAGATTGACGACATCTGTGTGGCCATGATAGGCGGCGTCATCCAGTGCAGTTGTCTCTTGGTATTGTTCGGCCTCGATATCCGCTCCGGCGTCCAGGAAAAGTCGCGCTGTCTCCGTTTTACCCTCCCGACAAGCCACATGTAAAGGCTGACGCATGTTTTTGTCTTTTGCTTGTATAGTCCGCTTGTCAAAATCGATAATCATTCGCGCTATTTCAAGCATTCCATGTTCCGCGGCGATATGGAGGGGAGTTCTCTTGTGTTCATCTTGACCGTTGACTTGCGCGCTGTCACCTCTGAGTAGATTGCTGACTTCTGCAAGTCTTTTTTTATCGGTGTAGGAATGATCCGTTTCAATATTCAACATAAGATTGATCAGGTCGTGACTCTCGCTGTCAGCACTGCGGGCAGAATCGGTGGTCAAGAAGCGGTTTGAAGATGACTCCACAGGCTCATCAGTACCGGAATTTCTCATCTCATGAACAGCATCGGAAGAGTTATTACTGCTCGAAGAAGCTTCTGGTGTCCGAGACATTATGAAAAACGGTCGCGAGTTGAAGTTTAATTTTCGATTAATGTTTGGCTGAAGTTGTTGCCGAGGTGGGGGGTAATTGAGTGCTGACTTACGTTTTATAAACCTAGGCTGACTATCAGACCGCCTGTGAAATATACCGTTGGGTGACCTGTCACTTTTGTAACTTTCTTTTTGTTATTTCAGGTTTTTATCATCTTCCCCACCCTTATGCAGACACGGAACCTCCAGACATGGAGAGCCTATGATAGGAAACGTTGGTGATTGAGGGGCAGTAGAGCAAGCCAGTACATCAGCAAACAGCAGCCGCTTTGTACTGCTCCATTTTCTGCGAGCTGCATCATATTTTCTGCAAAGACCATGCGAAGCGGTCCCAATTCGTTACAATTATGTGCAGATCGCTCAAAATCTGGCCTCAAAATCTTCCCTTTTGTTGGGGGTCGGAGGCTCGCAGGTGATGTCCCGGAACAGCCTGCATAATCTTGGCTTCAGCTTCTGCAGCCACAGTTGTACACGTCATCATTTTCAACCGTGTCTTTGCATATAGTGTGGCAATTAAAGAGGTATTCCGGCCGCCCGTTTACTGCATGACTCGTCTTGTTATTCCCCAGTTGCAAGCGCCAGAGGGGCGGGGTTTCCAACTAAGATATCTAATTCAGGACTACAGATTTAGCCGGGTAAATAAAACCATATCACTTAGAATGTATACGATGGGATGTTGACATCGCTAATAACCCAGGTCTTGCCACCATCGCTTGTAGTCATCTCGCCACCAGTAACGCCCTCGCCCTTTCCAAAGGTCTGGATGTAGTTGGGGTCGGCAGTATCAAGGATGATCTTGGTGTCAACCCACTCTGAAATGAACTGTTAGTATAAAGTCATGTTTGTGTTACGTTTTGCGACTTACGGTGAGCACCAATGGTTCCGCAGTCCGAGGCGCCGCACTCAACGGAGCTTCCGAAGCCCATGGCCTCGTGGCCCTTGGAGGTAGAGAGAGTGGAGACCTGCTTGCCGTTGATGGAGACATACTGGACGTACTCCTGAGTTGAAGCATCATACTTGTCTGTTGCGTACAGTCAGCTTAGTCATATTGATTCGGAATCAAGTGCTACTTACAGTGCATGGTGACACGATCACCCTTCTTGGCGGGAGTTTGATGCTCGTCCTGAACAGGCAGCTGAGAGTTATCTCCAGTCTTGGTGAGAGTGTAGGCGAAGATGCTCCATTCGTCGGACTGCCAGTTGTCGGCAATAGATTGGATCAGGTCACCCTTGTCGGTGCCCATTCCAACCCAAAGAGAGGCAACACCAGTAGAGCCTTGGGGGACGCCGGGAAGGACAAGAGTTGAAGTGGCCTCACGGATCCAGGAGCCAGAGCCAACGGGGCCAGTGCTGAAGGCAGGGCCCATAGCGGCGTTGGCAGTGGCCACGGCGATGGCCGCGAGGACGGAAAAGATCTGGTTGGAAGAAGGCATTTTGAGAGTTTGTTACTTGAATGACTAGATCAATTAATGACTAGTTTGCTTGGCATCTCAACATCTTTATATATCATTGTAAAACATAGAACAGCAAACGGACATCTATTATAATTGGCGGACAAATGTCCGAAGATCGACGCCGAGTTCGTTGATCAATGCACGTTCGATGGTTGGTGGAGATAATATCCGAAACAAACTAGACAACCATGACTTGATGTTTCGGAGTGGACCAGAATAGGCGAACTAGAGTATCTCGGTGCGCGGACAGAAACAACAGCGATTCGTCCTCACCATATAATACGAAAAAAACCCCTAATGTTCCGAGAATGCTTTGGAGTGCGCGGGAATGGAAGGGGTTTGTGTCCCATATAGGTAATCAATTACATAAATGGACGCTCCGTCTCATCGTGCACACCTTTCATGTTGATAACGTAACACAAAGCTCGGAATGTTGTGGACTGCCGCCCGTCTAGGATTATCGATATCAGTGTAGGCATTTATGGGATGTATTCCGATAATGTGGTACCAGAATGCCGATAAAATGCTGCTTTTACATACGAGGTATGAGTAACCAGCTGAGACCTGGTTTTGATTCCGCTAGCTAGATTGTGCTTGTGATGTTCCTTGGATAGACGATTGAATTGTACCTGTTATGAACTGAGACGCGCGATATAAGCATTAACTAGCTGTTACCTGGATGTGTTATTTGCATTTAAGACTTGTAGGTGAGATCTTATTCTAGCAGACAGAACTTAGTTAAAAGTAAAACTATACACAACATAATCCTCTCTAAAATTAAAATAAGCTAAAACACAATACTAACTACTCACACAATAGCTTTATCGCTTTAACAGTAGTTACCCAATTCCCCATTCCCGATGAATACAAATGGGTTACCGTAATCATAGACCAAGGAACTTTCTCCCTATTAAGAGTCTTTTACAATGTCTCAAAGATGGATACCAAAGCTTAGCCAGACAACTATAAGTCTCTCATCTATTGTGCCTTGCTTAAGCCAGAGGCAGCAACTTCCATATCAAGCCGTATAAGGCTAGTACGCTTAGTATACTGCTATAAGGTTAACTACAGCTTCTCATTTCACCTCAATTGTCTTAAAGGCTTGCAACTCACTAACCCGACTCAGCCTCCCATCACCTACACAGTTATTTATTCTTATACATAATATTAATCAGAATAGGTAATAGGATTGAGGAGAGGTTAGAGCGAAATATGAGGCAGCTTGGATATCCCGGAGTTACTTATGTTTAATGGGAGTTTTAAGTAAGCATAAAGATAATACCAACCACTGCCCTAAACCAACTGGCCACTGTTTAAACTTAATCTTTGTTCCAATACAGCAGGAGGAAATACTAACATCACATGAATGAGATTCCCGGATTTAAAACCTGATCTTAGCGGCGCAGCTCGCTATCGTTCAACTGTGCCACACTGATCTAGGCCAAATACAGCAGGTCGAAGCCGTCCTTTTGATTTCGAATTATGTTTGGCCCCCAAAGGAAATAAATGATTGGCTACGTAAAGCAGGTCAGGACAGGTAATGCGCCACATTGCATTCCAAGTTTTAGTGTGGTTTGGAGACCCAATACTTAAATAGACATTCTGCCAGTATATCAGCATTTAATGTTTAATGATGGAAATATCTGACTTTGCTTCGCTGCACTAGGAAGTTACTTCAATCACAAATCTTTCGAGTCTGCCATTAAGATGCCTACCGCAACCTACATCTCCCAGGCCAGGATAACTAACTTTGGGCCGCTAACAACAACCTATACGGCACCTGCATCATGTGCCACTGCCACAGACCATCTTTACTTCCCTTACCATGACGGCAGTAATCAGCCTGAATATGTCTGGGCTTACCCTACCTGTACAATGCAGCTGTATGGTAAATGCATACCATCTAGAGATCAATACGATCACCTTATCACAGCAACATATGCCAAGACTTTCGATATTGGTTTTTACCATTATTATTCGCCGGGTCTGTATTGCCCGGCCAATTGGACGACCGTTGGAAAATACGTGAAAGGTACTGGAGGCACTGCACAGGTAACGGGAGCTCTCACCAAGACAGAATCAGAGCCCGTGCCGGACCGATGGGAGCCAGGTCGGCCATTTCCTACAGATCCGACAAGTGTCTGGAATCAAGTCTTGGAACCATCAGAGACACTGGCCGTTTGTTGCCCAAGGTAGGCTTCTCAATGTCTCTGTGGCTGACTTTTTGCTAATTATGTCAGCGAGTACACCCTCGACTTTAATGGGAATTGCTACTCAGTGCTTGGTCCAGCATCCTCATATGGATATACAGAAATCTGCGGGTTCCTTATGGCGACAACCGTGGTACCCTTGACAAGCATGAGAAGTGGCCGTACTGTTCAAATCTTTACAGAACCTGTTCCTCTCGCCACATTCACACGAGATATGCAGACAGGAGAACGGCTTGCAGACAACCAGGTTGTTGAAAGGATTCCAGCAGTGGCACTCATTCATCAGGAAGCGGATTTGACCAAAGCTAGTAAAGGCGATGATATTAAAGAGAACTCCGCAAACAGGATAAATGAACGCAATTATGCAATGCTGTTGTTGACAATGGCGATTATTGCAGCACTTATAGCGTCTGGATTTTAATGATATAATCAAGGGAATGGTTTTGTTATCATTCTGCATGACGCAGGATAGAAAAGAAGAGATCTGTACCTGCACTGCAGTAAAGATCATGTGTTAACTCGTTGTTTCAACCTTCTATAGAAGACGGTCCTTTGGTCATGGTTATGTTTTGGTACAATTTTATGCTATGATACATCAACCCAATATGCTTTTGCTCAATCTATGGCACGTCGGTGTATTTCAAAAGCCGGACTTCGTCAGTTCGGACAAGGGACTATGAGAGTAGATGATCTAATTGCCAATAGAACCATCATAGGTATGGAAAAAACAAAAGTGAGGAATAAATCCGTAGTTGAAATAGAGATCAAACAGAATACTGTTTTGGTCAATCAAAGGCGCGGGCAAACGGGATAATTTGGCCAATATCTAGCTGTTTCAACAGAAAAGTAGCGCATACTCTATTATCTCGCACTTATTGGTAGCTGTCGATCAACAACAGCAAACCATGACAGCCAACTGCTATATACCTGAAAACTATATACATATGAAACATCTCCCCGGGCCCTAACAGCATCCTTTGATGCCTCAACCTTCTTGATCTGCCAAGAGTCTAGATAGTACCAAATCCAGCGCCGGACGAGAGACCAGTGATACTGGAGTAAGCAGCAGCAGAAGCAACATTCTTGCCACTGAAGTTGACCAAGAAGTCGGTGGTGCTGCCTGAGAGAGTGCCAGAACTTCCAAAGCCGTTGACTTGGCATACGTGGCCGAGATAAGATGAGCAGACGGCGTTGGCAGAGGTGCTGGGGCTCGCGAAGAGCTTACCAGCGAAGCTCGAGGCCTCAAGTGGTGTAGCTACATTTTGGAAGATGTTGCCTTCAGCGACTACCTGACCGCCAGCACCGATTTCGAAGGCGTGTCCGGCGTTATCGTACCAGTAGTTGTTGACGGCGTGGAGAAGGGTGCTTCCACCGACCTTGGGGGCACGGCCAGAGGTCTTGTAAATGTAGTTGTTCTTGAAAGTAACAGTCTGTTTAAATTAGCATCTTGTTAGACACACGAAAAGGACAATACGTACATCAGAAGATCCTGTGAAGTAAAGGCCCCAATAGTGGTAGCCGTTGCATGTGGCTGACCAAGATGTAGCACCGTCGAGCTTGTGGTTTGAGATGGTCACTCGATTACTTGGGTTGTTGCCAAGAACAATGTGTTGACGGCCAATGAGCGACGTAGTAACATGGTCAATCCAAACAAGATCCGTGTTATCAAGGGCAATAGCATCACCTCCCCAGACGTACTGGGGGTTAAGGTTGGTAATGTGAATGTTCTGGATGATGACATTTTTGGCACCCTTAGCAATGTAAAGGCCCTTGCCCTTGATGATGCCCTTGCTTCCTACACCGACAAGACTCTTGTTGGATCCCACGAGAATGGGGTTCAACGCAGCATTGTCATACTTGACACTGACCTATTATAAGGTTGAGAGATTAGAACACGCGCTAGCGCCATTATGAAGGTAAGTTGGAACTCACCTTGGGTGCGTTAGGCTGGTAATTGGTGCACCAGTCGTCCTTGTTGATGGCAAGCTGACAGGCTGAAGCTGTGCCATACGGAGCGCAGCCAGTTGCACTAGTCGTGCCTTCAGTTCCAGTGAAGTCAAAGGTTCGGTCCAAAATGATAACTCGGGCGGAGGAATCACCAAGATAAGACACGAGTTGGGCAGTTGTTGTAGGAGTAACAGTAGCGGCTGAGCCACCACCAGTGACACCTTTGGCAAAGCCTTCAGCAGCGCCAGTGACGCCAGCAGCTCGAACAAAAGCCGCAAGTGCGGGTGCGAAAAGAACTTCAAGTCTCATTGTGTGATATGAATGGAGTAGTAGACTGGTTGAGAGATTGTAGCTAAACATTCACGTTGCTCTGGATCTTCATTCGCTTTATATACAAAATCTGACATGGATGACGGATCACGGCATGTGGCTTACAATCACTACCGGACTAAAGCCACTAAAGCTGTTGGCCTGTAGATAGCTCCATAATCGTGGTTCAGACCCTCCACTACTAGCCTCGGCATGATATCTCAAGCAAGGCTAGATCGGAAGATGCCAGCTCCGCATTTCCATTCTCGAACGATTCTATCCGTTAGATTCTACAAAGCAGATTGTAAAGGAGCGAGCTAAGTGACAAGCTTACAATGTTAGACTGGAGTTGTCAGTTAGCGTTTTCGGTTATTGGTGCATAATTAGTTAGACATCTCCGAGCCAGTTAGGGACCACTTAACCTGTCAAAGGGACTAAGGGCTCAAGGAGAGAGCCAGAGCATCTAGACTTAAATACAGCGTTATCTAAAGTTCAATAGTCTGTTCACTATTTAGGAAAGCCGGTCTCTTTTTCAGCCGACTATATCTTTATGTTTTAGTGCAAAGCCTGGCAGCAATTAACCGTGTCTCAAGTCTGACTTGTTCAGACGCGTTCAAATCCTCAATCAACCCTGAGATTGAGTATCGGATAAGCCTCTCATGCTAGTTGCAACGGCACACATATCCGACAAATCCCACTTCCCGTGGTCATAAGACACTGAACTAATATTTCCACCACTGGACGGCCGATAACTTGCAGCTTACGCCATGTAACCCTTTTTCACATCACGTAATTTTAGGTGAAGACGATCCCCACACTTCTTATCCTCGTTCATTACCGAGCACTCAATTTAGGTGAAACAGTCTATGGACCGTTATATCCGCGTATTCAATCCACAGTCACAGATAGCACAGTGGCTGAATAATTACAGGTAGAGAAAGCCCTGTCTTGAGAGGGTGGACAATAGTGAAGCTAGCTCTTGGGGGTATGTATTGTACAAAACAACAGGAGTAGGCAGACACACATACACATGAAGGGATCTCAACTGGAAGTTGGTAGCGGCAATGTAAGAAAGCGAGTCAAGATTTTGCCGGCTCGTTTGACAACTACTTCTTTCCCTGCCTTCTCAATGGGTGTACCCGCCAGATTACAGTAATGAGACCTGAATAAATACTTGTCTAGGCTGAGTTAATACAGAAGAAAGGATAGTATGTAAGTATGAGATGAGACAAAAGTCAAAAAGAATATACAGGAAGTTAAATAACTGGAATATCCAGCAATAAATATTAGAGCTCTTTAGCAATAGCTCTTAGTCGTGGCTTTTGTAATAACGCCAGCCCTGATCAAGTCGACATAACTCCAGTAATCCCTCTGAGTACCTTGTCCGTCCACAGGGC
Source organism: Fusarium xylarioides (assembly GCA_013183765.1). Classification (NCBI taxonomy): domain Eukaryota; kingdom Fungi; phylum Ascomycota; class Sordariomycetes; order Hypocreales; family Nectriaceae; genus Fusarium; species Fusarium xylarioides. The sequence goes on along the minus strand of SRZU01000209.1, from coordinate 9,892 downwards.
TATTGGAGTAAGACACAGCTGTCCAAAAGGCACCACCTGCAACATACTTCTGCCATGCGTATCGCTGAGTATCAAAGATTGTCTTGCGGTTGGGAACAGAGAGAGTGTTGTTGTACGTAGTCTGCAACGACCATTCACCCACAAACACAGGGAACTTAGTCTCCTCGGCGAGATACTTTGCTTGTCCGCACACAGCAGGCGCGACATACTGTGAGTAGGTACCCGATGCGGCAAAGTAGTAGACGTGCGAGTCAATGACGAGGTTGCGCTTCTTATCGAACAGTGGGGACCAGAAGGCGGCGCCCTTAAAGTTATCTTGTAGCATGACTGGGATACGCTTGTCAACGGCTTCGACGCGCTGGAAAACACCATTCATGTAGGTGAGGATCCAGTTGGTGGCTTTGTCGGATAGACCGGCTGCTGAACCAAAGCCAGCCAGGTTATCACTGGCTTCATTCAGGGGAGCGATCGTGAAGGCGTTTTTGTGGCCGCTTGCTTTAACGAAGTCGAGAACCTTGTCAACAGCCTTGAAGCTCCAAGCGAGGTTGGTAGAATTATAGAACCAGCCATCATGCCCGAAAGCTTCACCAATGTCGAGGTTGTTGATACCGCCGGGCAGGGAGTGGAGGCCGATAATGATATGCATGTTGTATCGTTCAATTGCATATTGAGTGATCCTTCGCAAATGTTCCTGCTGTTTGCCATGGTAGAAAGCAGACCCAGGGACCTTGACCCACGCAGCATAAGTGGTGGTGATGCGAAGGGTGTTGACCCCGACCTTGGCAAGTGTATCAATGGTAGAGGTATTGAGGAAGGACTGGTAGCGCTTCTCCAAGATTGGACCGCATTGTTTCCCGAGAGCCTGGCACAAGCTCCATTCATCAATTGTAGCCGCAGCCTTGGTACCAAGAGAGTTCCACCAGATGGGATCATGGGTCTTCTCCTTAGCAAGCCAAGCGCCTAGGTTAACGCCATTGGCCTTGTAGGTCTTCCAATTGATGAACTTGCCACTTTCACATCCCTTGGGGAAGTTAATCGCGTGCTCATAGCGTTGGTTATGGGGTTTGACATGAGGAATGCTGAAAGGGCACTGCTTCTGATACTTGGCAACCTTGCCATGATTGGCTGAGCTGGTTGTATAGTAGTCAGGTTGTGGCACCGCGACAGCAGTTGAAAACAGCAGAGCTGTAGAGAAAAGAGATGAAAGATGCATGACGGCGTGCAATATGTTGCTGTTGCTCGAGACCTGAGTAATTCGTGCTGAGGCAAGACAATATTTGCTGAACTGAGACATTCTTATAGATATTCTTCTACATACAGCCTTACAGATAGAGACTTCCATCGTCGATTAGCGACTCCGGAAAATCCGAAATGAGATGAATCGCCATCTTCACAAGACTAGAGGCAAGTTCAGCGGTTGACCTGACTAGCATTAGGGGGTACCCACAATTTGCCGCTTTAAAAAGATCAGACCGAGACCAACGCCAATAGTCTCAGCAATAGTTTACAGCTAGCGGGATTTCATTAAACAAACAGATGGCAAAATCTTCAACAGCATCTATTAATACGCAATGACAGTGTCGCAATTGGCCCGGATTTTCCGATCCAGCCCATATCTTTAGAGATCGATTAAAACAAATCGTTATCTACTGAGGCTAGTTCGCCACCATATCTACATGATCCTGAGAGTCTGGGCTAGTCCTCCAACAACCTCGCCAGATCTAAGATAGCCTAGATAGAGAACCGCAGAACTTCATTCATAAGCGTCTCAAAGTAGGTCCATGATATTGTTGGAGATGTCGCTGATGTTTGAACCCCACTTATCAGGGGACGTCTGCCTCATATTAGCGTGAATCGATGACGTTGACGGAAGAAGAAAACTCACCTGCAAGTAGAGAATACCATCTTCAATGGCTGCCTCTCCACTTCTGCCCTCAACCTTATCAAGGATGCGAAAGTGCACTTCTCCTTTCTCCAAAGCCTCACTCAGTGCCTCTTGCAGCATATCATCGCTATCAAACTTGCGCCACTTCAACGTACTAACCAGGCCACAGAAGTAGTTGAGTATAAATGCACCAAGGTATTGGTCAAAGTCAGTGCCCTCCTTGGTCTTCTTCAGTTTCTCGTAAGTCTCCTCAAAGTTGGGGACCAAGGTAATATCCTTTTTGAGAATACCCTTTAGCTCAGACTAGACATCAGCAATGTCAGGCTCGTAGTCTTCGCGGATGCCTTTGCGGGCGTAGAAGCTCAGTGTATCTGTGGTAGGGGCCAGACTGATGCCCTTCTCCAGGTTCTTGTGCCAAAAGGCATCGCCAGTGTTGGAACCGAGTCTTTCGGCGCCAAAGACTATAGCAAGCTTCCTGTCACTGGTAAACTTAGCTCCGCATGCATCGAAGGTTTCTTCTTCATCCACGTCCATGGTGAGGACATGAGCTGAGGCTAGCTTATTGATCTCATCGTGGTACTTTGGGTTTCTTTCGAGTTCCTTGATGGCCTCCTCAACATAGCTGACTTTGTGAGCGAGTGTATCTGGCTGTAGGAAGCGAGTATTGTCTTACTTTGCGATCATGGAGCCCGGGCTATCACGGGCCCAAGAGCCTTCTGCACCATAAGATACTACAGCCAGGGCGTCAATGTCGATTTTCCACTCGACGCCCATGGCTTTCGAGAGCTGCTCTTCGAAGTCTGCCAGTTTGTTCTGCCACTCATCGCGGACTATGAACTACTGATCAATATCAAAACTGATTTCGTAGAGACTGTGACTTACGGTTCTTTCGTGCCGCAAGAGGCAGCTTATCAAGAGGTGGAAGTCGAGGCATTCTTGTGTCAAGCAAAGTAGGAGTAGAAGGCTATTTGATGTGAAGGTTGAAAGCTGGAGATATGCAAGAAGCTTGTTTGTACACAATATCCTCAGAAACAATTACACCTTATATAGTAAGTGACTTCAATATAAACTCTTGAGATTCCGCACGCGGAATTCTTCTTACGATTCGTGAGGGATTGTTGACCTCATGCAAACGATTACGATGTTATTCAGCTACCTGCACCTTTGGGCGATCTCACCCTATACCATCTAGACCCAGCGTGATGATGGGCCAATCGGAAGCTGTTTCCGTATCTCAGACGGAAAACCGGCAAGGTCAATCGGGATAATAGTAAAACCCGAGAATTTTCTATGCTCTGCCTGCAACATGAAACAACCGTTTGAGGCCTCGCGAGAAGTCAAAATGGTACTTCAGTTCATGGACATGGATTAACAATGCGTGAATGCATAAGGCAAGAGAAGGGATCGTCGTACTGCTTCAGCCCTCGCTTAATTAACCTGGAAATATCTTAGCTTCAGTGGCTCCAGGCTAGTCACTTTCGAGAAACAACCTTTGTGAGCCAATCAAAAAGAGACTTTGAACCGTTACCCCTGTAATCTCGTGTCAACCTTGTCTAGTTGGACTTCAGGGACTCACTGAGGCAGACAGGACTGTAGATCTATTCTGAAACAGGGCGGAGTTGCTCCACTAGAGGCAGTTGATGTAGAAACGGTGATTACTGAATGAGGAAGCTCTAAATTCAGCTCTAAGTTCTGTCTGCCAGAATAAGCTCTCAGCCACAAGTCTCAACTCTTAGGCAGCCATCGTGTCCTTCTCAGTTGCAGGAGCAATTAGGCAGCTATTACGGATAGATATTGTTACATCAAGCTGGCAATAGTACAGACATCCATAATTCAGTGCTTAGTTTTGCTAATAGATACGTGCCCTTCACAACTAAGGAAATCCATTCAAATACACACACTAATTACCCACTCTGCGCGGAATCCCCGGACGGAGGCACCATTGAGAGCCCCACTGCCGGTCTATCTCTCCGCGGTAGCTCAGGTAGAACCTCACTGACCCATCCGATGATCTGAGGAGCCTGGAAAGATCTGTTCAATGCCCCATCCTTCACTTCCGTGTGCTGACTGGCACTCTTATCGTCAGTCTTGACTCTGCAGGAAGATAGGTCAGCTTCCATACAGATGGGTAACGATGCTGCATGACCATGTTGCTCCCGCACCCCCACAAGTACCCCAACATCCAAAGCTCGCTTCCACACTACTATCGATCTGCAGTACATCCAAGGCTTGTTTCGAATCTTCCTCAATGCTTTGAAAAGATAAGTTTGCATCTGCAGCAACGATAAATGTTATACGATAGGCAGGGAACTTCCCATGACTACCCCTCTTATATCTGTTCAACTCATCATAGCCAGATTCAACTAACTATCTAATAGCTTTAGCACCTAGACTCAGAACTGTGCCGGTCGGTATGTCAATGTCGAAGTCTTGGAACAACTCGGCGTGAAGCCATGGCCGCTTGATACTCACGACCAGCCACTGACAGTACAGCTTGACATGAAGTCAGAATCTCCTTGTTGTTCAGAAGATGGATTTTGCCTTAACCGAAGCGAACCATGACTGGGCGCTGGAGTTGAAAGCTTCCGAAATGCCATGCTCATCCTGTTTGTGATGGATTATCTCAGAGGTCACAGTGAATGCGATCTTAGTCCATACATCGGCTGCGCCGGAGTTACTGCGTCCAGCGCTATCGTCGGTCTCTGACTTGCTCTTGACAACCGAAAATCCTTCTTCCGTGCTGCTTTCGACTCCGGTTAGCGGTGATAATGTCCGGAGGATTGCTCCTAGTGAGCCGACCTTCCAGTCGCTGGATCTCCTAGTTCAAAGACGTCATGAGTGCCTCAATTGATGTGCGTAGACTTTTCTGTGGGCGGAAAGCTGGGCGATACTCGCCGTTGTTTGTGCCGCTTTCAAGCTTGTGTCTGCAGTGAGGGCTTTCTCTTTCTTCGCATTGAACCCACGCTCTGCAGGCTTCTTTAGAGTCATGTCTGCGTTCTGCAACTGGCTTTCTGGTTCATAGTTGAGATTCTTGACCTTCTCCATTATTTCTTCAACTTCTTCCTTCGCATCAATCCCCCATTGCACGATGTTGCTAGCCGTGTTGTCTTTTAGGACCATAGTGGTAAGGCTGATGCTTCTGGCTACCAGGTTCCAAGACAGGGTTGCCAATTGAGATAACCTTATTATATGGGTTCGCGCCGTTTGTGTTTATGGAGGGATGGATCCCTTGAATGAGCATTAACAGACTATTGACCTGGAAAGCTTGCTAGCTTCCCTTATGGAGGCCATTGCAAGTTACATCACATAGCAGGTGGCTAGGTCCAAGACTCCATTTCCAAGATGATCACTAGAATCCAGTGTGAGATTAAGTAGTCCAGAGTGAATTCGATTAGCCATTTAGATGAAGCTGCTGCAGGGAGGGGAGCAGGCAAAGTCCACCTGAGGGCAAGGAGAGGTAGTACAGGAAACAGGATGGTAAGTGTTAAGTCGAGTCGAATTTGAGCAATAATTGGTGGATTTTGAATAGGAAAGTTGATAACTTAAGTAGCTTCTACCCCGAGAAGCTTTCCTGATATATGTCATATCTTATTCTACTGAGATACAGATCTTTCCGATAAAGTTCTGCTCACTCATATATTTATATGCAGCAGGTACGTCTTCAAATCCAAAAACACGATCAACATGTGGCTTAATATCATGTTGCTCAATAGCCGCATTCAGCTGTGAGTAATGCTCCAGGCTTCCGCAGTGGATAGACCGGAACGTGGCCATATTGAAAAAGATATCAACAGTCGAAGGTTGCTGCTCCGCAAGCCCAGCGGCGAAGCCCACAATCGTCACAAGTCCATCTGACTTGACAGTTTTCAGTGCCTGACTTCGAATTAGCCTCGAATAGTCAATATAGAACAGCGAAGAAACACACCTGAGTCATGGTATTACCGCCAACGACGTCTACAACGAGATCTACCCCTTTGTTTCCAGGGGTCGCACTCTTGACAGTATCAGCCCAGTCGGTTACCTCCTTGTAATTGATAACATGGTCGGCACCTAGCCCCGACAGCACCTCGGCCTTTCTCGTGGAAGAGGTAGTGGCGATAACCTTTGCTCCTCCAGCTTTTGCAAACTAGAAACACAGTTCCGTCAGCATAGATAGCTAGATGGGATTTTGGGGGCTCTTAACCTGCAGGCTGAAAATGCTCACGCCGCCCGTACCCTCAGTTAAGATGGATTGGCCTGGTCGGAGCTGATGATCATACAATCCATACAGAGCATTCCATGCGGTAACCCCCGCAACAGTGAGTGTACTTGCTTCAACAAAGGTCAAGTTCCTAGGCATGGGGGTCCAATATTCCTCATGAAGCACGACGTACTCTGAAAGGATGCCTGGTACTTTGGGACCTGCGAGGTTCGAAGCCTCAAACTCTCGCCGTTGACGACCGGAACGCCACGCAGGCTTGAAAACTGAAAACACTTTATCTCCTGGACGCAGATTCTTGACTCGCTCTCCAACAGCAGCGACCACTCCAGCACCATCCGAGAGTGGGACGTAAGGCAGCGGCAACGGTACTGGATTCAGACCCTAGCAACTTTCAGTACGCGTTAAGGATCTCGAATGATAAAGTCAAATGCCATACCTGGGAGAGTAAGAGATCGCGAAAATTCAGACTCCAAGCAGCTACTAGAAAGAAGAAGGATTAGTCCCAATGTGACCCTACGGAAGGGATTAGACTCACTCCTGACGACAACCTGGTTGGGTCCAGGAGGAACAAGATCGACCGATTCAAGCTTCAAGGATGACGGGCCATCAAGTGACGGGAGTACCCATCTTCTTGTTATCTTCGGTAGTGCCATCGTTTAGATGCTAATAAACACGCAGAATAAATGGTAATACGCAGTAGAATGTGATTTGTAAACTGACAAGTAAAGTAATGGCAATCGCCAAGCTGAAGGAGAACTTATATTTCTTTCTTAGTGACTGTCAATCAACACAATGTCCACGCTATTAGAGACAATATGCTAGGATACATGATATCCTATTGGCTTGGGTCTTTAGGTTTTCCGATAAATACACCCGGGCTAACACACGCCCCGATAAAATATAAAAGATTGCCGAATCTCCACAATATTCTCAATTAAGCTTCGTGCATAGCACCTTAACTCCGCTTAAGACCATAGCAGAGGGACTGCAAGGCTTGATTCTTGAGGATCTACTCCAGGGAGCTAATATAGGTAATTGGACGCGTCTGGCTGGTTGAATCAGAACCAACGTTCTCCCTTGATGTATAATAACAACACCTCAACTGACAACGCGGGAATATGCTTGGGGGGAGCGCCAGTATCAACTTTAGTCCTGATGCAGATATTCCTGCATTGACAGGCAAGGTGATCTAAAACACCCGCGCAAAGCACGTCAACAAACGAGACGACTCCTCCATAATGGCGAGTGTCCTATCCCTACTTGCAGGTTTCTCGCTGAGCTCCTGGAAGTGGTAGAATGTACAGAAAGTGGCGGTGTCAGAACGACCATGTCGAATATGGCACCGATCTTTCTCGGGTCGGCAACCTTGAGGACATTCAGAGATTGGTGCCAATCAAAGAACTTCTGAGCCTTATTAGAGAATACACACTTGAAAACAACAGTGACAACACCGGTGACCTTGCGAGGGATAGAGATGAATGGGCTCTTGAGGGGCATTGTTCCAAACAGGTTATCTGCGGCAATAAGTGCAACAGCACCCACTGCACCAAGTACAGCTGAGGGTGTATGACGTTTGTTTTGGGGGTTGGGATCTAAAGCTTCGGGTAAGAAGACGTAGGTTCCTGCCATAAGGATGTAGCTAGCAAGGCCGTGGCCCACGATATAGATAATACGCCTTACCTCACGCGATACACTCAGGTGGGAAGTGCCGTCGTGTTTCTCATCAGATGATAGCTGAGGCGGTTGCTTGATGACAGCTGAAAATGAAGCCCAGTCTGTGGCATTAATTAAAGCACGGGTCGTAGCGTTATCTGCAAATGGAGCTTCACCTGTGCCAATCTTATATACCACTGTGATACCTGCTGCACAGATCCAAAGAAATAGATTAAGGAAGGAAATATCAGGGATTCCGATGAGTTTAGTATATCGGATATAATGGGTATTTGGATTTTGGTGTCGAGCATTTCAACAACAGTCCCAGCAAGTCGTTGCAAGAAGTCCAGTATAGCATCGACGACTACCTTGGTTGTTCCAAGAACACCTTCAGCGAGAATTCCAATAAGTCATTTGAGTATATCCGCTAGAATCAGAGTCGAGAAATCTTTTGAGAGGTCTTGAAGCTGTCCAAAGGCCCGTGGGAAGACCATCCCTTCTGCCTCCAACGCTGCGATCATATCATCCACTAAACCCTGGACGAGACTCGGTTCTGGCATTGAACCCTTTATTGTGATATTATCGGCTTGGCTCCTCAAGCGTCCCGCCATCATCTGCGAACCAGAGGTTCGCTTTTGATAGTATCAACTGCATGTCCCGATGGCGGTTTCGAAGCTGCATCACCTAGCCCTGACCAGTCTTCTTTACCGGACCATTCAGTAACTGCTTTCTGGGTCTCGCCTATGCACTCGTCGAGTTCTCCTATGGCAGTATTGATGCCAGATACTATGTCAGTCAGACAATATTTGATCAAGTTGCGAGTGTTTGGTGCGGCGGATATCGTCCCAGTCAAATAAGAACTCAATATATCGAATAACCTTGCTGGCTCCTGTTTTAATTTTGTCAAAGACCCATTCGACATCCCCAACGACAGCATTGATTGTATCAAGAGCAACACGATAAATGTCGTTACCAATTTTGAGCCATTGCCCTTTAGCCAAGCCGCCTCAACCAAGCCGCCTCAGCTATGTCTCTCAGAGGGACCGCAGCCTATAAATGATATTATGCCAGGCTGAAAAGCAATGATTGCGTACACTGGATTGAAGATTTGGCTGTATATTTAATCCACTTGCCTGTGTAATGTACTCGCTTATGGTATACGTTATAGGTTCTAGATAACAATCTTCCAAGCCTCGGAGTCCCTTCATCAAGCTGCGTTGATATAAACCGACTTGACATTGCAGTACGATTTGATTCCTTCTAGCCCATGCTCGGCACCAATACCGCTGTGCTTGACACCGCCAAAGGCAACATTAGGATCGAGCTCAAGGTTGCTGTTGATCCAGACTGTTCCAGCCTTGAGCTTTGTGGAGAATCTCTCCGCCTTCTCCAAACCCTTAGTCCAGACCGAAGCGCCAAGGCCCATATCAGGGTGGCAAAATTAGTTACTAGTAGTTAGTTAGTTAGTAGTTAGTAGTTAGTTAATAGGAAAAATTAACTAACTATAATTAACTACTAGTTAGCACTAGTTAGTTAATTTTTTTTTTAACTAACTACTAACTAACTACTTTAACTAGTAGTTAATTTTTTCCTATTAACTAACTAACTAAAAAAGAAACTAGTTAGTACTAACTAATTTAAAATTAACTAATTTTTTTTTATTAACTAACTAACTAAAAAAAATAATTAACTAACTAACTACTAACTAGGAAATCCTAGTTAGTAGTTAGTTAAAAACTAGGCTAGTTAGTATTTAGTTAGTTAATAGTTAAATTTAACTATTATAAAATTAATTTAATATATTAAATAATTATATAATAAATTTATTAAGATAAAATAAATATAAATAATTATATAAGTTAAAAAATAATAAAATTAAATAATAAAGAGATAATTTTATAATTATATAATTCTTACCCTATAGTAAAATAAAATTATATTTATTAATAAATAATAATATTTAAATAATAATATCTTTTAAATCCTATTAAATTTTATTATATTATAAAAATATTATTATATATTTATTTTTTATTATATATGTAAATTAATAAATTAATGAGAAAAATAAGTTAAAAAAACTTTTTTATATATATAATATTAAATTAAAATATATATAAAATATATTTAATTTTTAATATTAAGGTTATTTT
>SRZU01000208.1:0-155286 GCA_013183765.1 Fusarium xylarioides | reverse complement strand
TTTTTGCCTTATTCTGGGCATTTTAATCTGTGGAAATAACGTGATGAAGTTATGGTGTTGATGTTGATGTTTTATTGAAAGCGGGGTTGGACCCGAAATGTGTCGGAACTTTCGCCGCCCCACTGTATCGCTCGCCAAAGAGGCCGCAGCTGGCGTGTTGACATCCGAAAAGGATGCAGAGACAGTCTTCCTCCTTTTGGTCACAGTCCTTTTGCTGTGGGTGGCTACTTCCTCGAATGGTACCTGTCGTTGCGCTTCCGTGTCAGCATCCAATCTTCTGCGCTAATTGTGGTTGCCTGCACACATGGTGTAGTTCTGTATTCTTCCTCATGGCTAACACCACTGTCATTCGCCCATGGTAGTTGTTATCCAAAGACATCAATTGGGGTCCGCTTCATCGCGAGAGCAACCGTCAGAGATGCCATGAAATATGGTTTGCTCATCCACCAAAAGATCGGCTGGCGTGTCGATCTGCGCTTAGAAAAGGTAATTCGAAGACCCAGAGAGCAATTGCATTGGAAGAAGGGGTAACTGCTGAAGGGGGGCACCTGTCTAATGGAGGAAATGGGAGCCACCAGAATATGCTTGAGGGTACCCACACGGGTGGTTGGAACACGATATTTGTTTCCTTGATATAAGCCTCACCGCAGAAGTTTCCACAATAAGCGGCGCCTGACGTGAGAAAGCAGTCGAGATGTTTCCGAGATATGCGAGTGGGCGGAAAACAAGGCCTTGATTGGGTTGTTGAGATGAGGGATGGCCGCTTGTCAGATATCGGATTCATTGGGTGAGTTGCGAGTGTCGTCGTAAGTCTCTATGCTTGATGGACTATCGCTGGTGCTTTGAGAAAGACAGGGTTGGGACTGTTCGTCATGATCCTGTAGCTGTTGGTAGATGTAACTCGCTAATACCACGTTCGTCGGAACTGCATTTGAGCAACAAAGTAATTCGTTGGTATCGGACAAAGCCAGGCAGTCAAGGCCCATTGAGTACGCTCGTGACACAGAGTTTGGTGAACAGTGTGGTGGTTGAGCATGTTGGGAATGGCAGCGGCTCATGAGCGATCTCAAATGTCAACGAGACCTTTCGTGGTATTTCGTGGTATTTCGCAATAGGAGAAGTGGTGAGTAACGGCTTTCGAGCTTCATTACAAGTTCTCCGATGAGGATTTGTTGGTGTTTGGTCGGCCACTGATATACAATCAGTAAGAGGTATGTAAATTGGCTGGCAGCACTTACCACGGTGCCGTTGAAATCGACTGGTTGTCATCACCACGTCCGTTTTTATTCATCTTCAGAAGCGAGCTTCTAGCCGTTCCATAGTGTGCGCGGTACTCGAATCATGAGCTAGCAAGTGTCAATGTCTTGCAGGACGAAATTACAATGGGATAGGGCATTGCTTCATTGACAGTTGACTATAGTGGGCATGATATGTTGAACTTGTCGTTGTCATGGTAGTGTCTTCGAAATACGTACCCAGGCAAAGCTTTGCGAGTTGTTATATGACTTTGAGCCCATGCTTTGATGAAATTAATCCGAATCTCTCATTCAGACGTAGCATCGCATGCTTGGTGGCCGTAGGTTCCTGCTTGGCGATTCAGATGGTAATGATGAATCAGTTCAAGGATTGAGAGGGGTTGGTACGAATGGGCAACGGTGTGAGTTACTTCGACACAGGCTATAGAGTATGCAGAAAGGTGGTCTCATGATGAAATGCTGAACCCAGTCTCTCAAAGCTTGGGGTTTATGGAGGCAATCAGAAGGGCGCTCCATCACGGAGAAAGTCGTTGGAGAATGGGAAGGTCGGGGTAACGAAGCCAGACTCTCCGATAACGCGAGTTGGTGCCGGAAAGGAGAGGTGAGCCATATTCGACACAGAAATAGCGACCTAGTCACTACAAGAAAAACCTGGCGAAGCCTCTGTCGATTCGGCGCTGCCGCGCTGGGTTTAACTGAAACATGTGAGTGTGATTCTTCGGAAGAGAACGAATGGGATTTGGTTTCGGATGTCGTGATTGGTTGATATACGCATGGCATGAAAGAGCCGCACTGCAATGAAGTAATCGGTCGACGAGTTTCTGAGTGGATGCGGGGTTTGCCGTGATCATCTTTCGTCAAGAGTCGCCGGTCTAAATCGTCGTGATAGCCGGTGAGAATCCCGCTGATAGTAAAGTCGCTTAGAAGGCCACAGATCTGGGCTTTGTCATATCGTCGAGGGCTGAGCTAATGAAACTGAGGTGCAGTATTTGACGGGTCCTGGCGATGTACAGTGATCAAAGTCGACAGTGCGAGATCGAGAACATAAGGAACAGGGATTGAGTAATGATCTGTCTCGAGCGCCTTTGGTCAGTAGAATAGATCTTGGATGGTCATTTACCCACTGAGTATCGTGTGACTTTGCTTGGCCAGCCGCAAGTGACTGAAGACCGACAAATGCCGCTTTCTGAAATGGCCTGGCGCTCCACCTTCGATTGCTCCAAAGTCGAGGACGAGCCTGCCGCCGGGAGTCTTTTGCTGAAAAAGCAATAGCACTGACCATACAAGTTGGATATGATGTTAGATGCAATAAGTAGATAGGGTTTACATCTCCGACTCTTCCCCCAGTGAACTCTTTCGAGATCGGTTCACGCCAGTCACGCTTCCATTGTGCTCTCATGAACACCATCTCCTCAAAGTCATTGTACCCTTGTTCGCCTCAGCCGCCGCCTGGATTAACGCAGCCAGCTGGGCAAGCATCTTTTGCAGAGCGAAGGGCTTGGCGTGATCTTTTCTCATCGTAATTGTAGTGGAAAACACAAACATGTCTGCTTTTGGTAATCCAGTCAAGAATACAAGGCTTGGGTGATCGGTTCCTCGATGGGTCTTGAGAACGACTCATCTGGTGATTCACACAAAATCACATCCTCGTTCAGCACGCATTGTGGAAACGCGTGGGAGGAGCTGGCAGAGATTTGTTGCTGATAAGTCGGACAGGATTGGTGGCCGGAACCCAGATTTGAAGGACATAGCAATCGACGACTAGGGGTGTAAAGGAAAGACCTGTGAAAGCCGTTGGATAAGTGAGGTACCGCACCGAAAGCTCTGACACAGCGACGAGAGCCGCCACAAAAGCCCTCCGAGATAGCGGAACCGCAATGGGATCAATACTGACGTGCCGTGCGGACCAGTAAAGCACAGAGGCGGGGGCACTTTACAGCCACTCCGGGATGTTGACGGTTATTTCAAAGCGCCGAGATGGAGATGGAACTCAGGGATGAAGAAGTTGAGGTCGTGAGCCAAAGGACGGCGTTGTAAGGATCTTGGGTGATGTTTAGGGTAAAATGGCTGTACTTCATGACTGCGGAAAGGCCTGCAATGCCATAGGATAGCATTAGTCTTGATCGTAAAAACTGGAGCCGGTAGCGTACCAAACTCAAGGTGACTTGCTCACGCCGAGTCCAGAAACCGTGCAGACTGTTGTTGCATTGAACGACGTGTTGGGCTCAGAAAGAGAGGAACCACGTCGCCGGTAAACAAAGGAGGGCGCGCAGTCTGCGCCACAGGAACAAGGCACCGACTTGGGAGGCTATTTCCATTATGCGAGATAAATGAGAAAGAATGGAAGTATTTGTTGGGATGTGGGTGTCAAACAGGTAATGCGCTCCTGACGTGCCTGCGGAACGATGCAGTTGCGGGCTACCCCACAATAGACCCGCATTACGGAAGACTATAGGGCTCAGTGGCTCAAAAGTCAGAAGTAAGAGATTTTCCTTACTAGACTTACCCTATGCATACATTATAAGCTAAAATATATATATAGATAACCTTTTATTACTCTACTAAATTTATTTATATAATATAGTATTACTAAGTATAAGGTTAATGCCTTCTACTTATAGTATATTTAAGTATACTTAAGTAATTATAAGGCTTTATTTTAATCTATATAGACTTATTATTCTATTATATATATTATCTTTTCTTATAAAATATATTAAATATTACTTAAAAAGTAATAAATGCTATAGTAATATTTATATAAAGCTAAATAATATTATAAATGCTATTTTTTACCTATTTTATAGCTAGTTACTTACTATTAGTAAGGTTATTAATCTTACTAATAGCTTATAAGTTACCTTAATAATCCTTATATAAAGCACTTTAATAATAATACTAACTAAATAATCTTAATTAATCTCTTTAATATATAATAATGTCTATAATATAGCTATTAAAAGCTAGTAAAAAAGCATTATATTAATAGCTTATAATAGCCTAATTATAATTAAAATATATACTAAGTTTTATATTATATCTAGAGTTAAGGATATAGTTATTAGTATAGCTATTATAAAATATAATAGGCCTTTTACTAGGTCTTTTAGCTATAAGAGCAAGATTAAGGTTATACTAACTGCTTTATACCTATTATATACTACTATAATTACATTTCTTATATTAAGCTTCTAGGTATTACTAGCTATAATAAAGTAAAAGCTTATTTCTAAGTTTAATACTACTATAAGCTTATATAGGCCTAAATACTTTAATAATATTATATATAATATAGTATAATTAAAAGACTTCTTTAATAAGGTAAATATTTTATTCCTTTTAAGAGCTAAGATTCCTATTAACCTTTTATTCTTCTATTTTAATAAATAGGATAATTTAAAAGAAAATATTACTATTTACCTTCTTAAGAGATATATTAAGTAAGTAGAATTAATAGAAGTAAAAGGAAGTACTTTTAAATGTATAATTAAGCTAAAGTAAGAAAAGGGAATAAAGAAAAAAAAGGAAATAAAAAAGAAAGTAATATAGCTTACTAAGAAGAAAAAAAGTATAAAAGATAAGATTAAAGTTAAAATACCTTAAGAGTTAGTTATAAAAGAGAAAGGAAATAAAAGTAATATAAAGAGCTTTACTTTAGCTGCATTTAAGGCATTTCTAAATAATATAAAAGAAATAAATTATATAGAAAAGGTAAAGGAGAAGGCTATAAAAACTAATACTTACTTTAAGTAGTAATAATATATATATAAAATGCCTTCTTTTATATTATATAAAGCTATATAAAGTTAATCTTATTAATATTAACTGCTTCTTAGTTTAGGGTTATAATATTAATATTATAAGTAGCTAAATAATCCTATATATAATTAATCCTTTCTATAGGTATTAGAAGGAGTCTAATAGCTAGTTAATACCTATTAAGCATATACTTTTCTAATTAGCCCTATAGAAATAGGTATATAAAGTATTTTAAGCTATTAAGGCTTTTAGTAAAAAAGACTTTTTCCTTAAAAATCTTATTATATACTTTAATTATATCTTTAAGTAGATATATATTAATATTAATCTAATTATTATTATAAAGCTTTATAATTATCTATAGTTAATTAAAAGGGATAGGGAAAGCAAAGTCTTCTACTTTTTAAGCCTCTAGTTAATAGTATAAGACTTAAGGCTAACTAGAAATAATATATAGCCTAGTAGGTTATTTATATATATAGTGTAAGTTTTAAAGCATTATAAACTTAGAGAGCTTTATATATATTATTAGTATATAGAGATATAGAATTGCAACTTAATCTAAAATAGAATCTAGTAAAAAGTTACCTTTAGCAGTAATTGTAGTAAAAAATGCCTATTTATAGTTAGTATATATAAGTGCATAGAGCTATATAAAGCTATATATATACTAGTAACTTACCTAACTATTATTTAGTTAATGCTATTAGCTCTTAATCCTTTTATTTTATATACTTTTACTATATATTTAGTAATTATTAAATTAAATAAATTAGTTTATATTACCTCCTATAATATTATATAATTGCAAAAGGTAATAATATATATTAGCTATAAGGAGGGTTTTATTACTATAATTAGATTAAACTATAAGAGGCATATAACCTTAGCCTTTAATAATATAAAGATATTACTTAAGTATACTGCATAATATATTAGCTAATATACCTATATAAAGCTATATAATATACTATAAGTAAGCATTAATAGAAGCATATATACCTATACCTTAGGCCTTTAGCTTATTATAAGCATTAATTAACTATATAAAGTTAAGGCCTAAGGCTATCTATTCTATTTAGTAATATTACATTATATTCTATTAATTAGAGATATTTATAGGTAAAAAGCTTTAAAATGCTATATATATAGTATCTCTACTAAGAGATAGTTCTTGCTAGCAGATATAGGTATAGAGATAGGTTTAACTAAATATTTAAAGCTTAGTACTTAATAGAGTATTATTCTTAAAGAATTTATATAATTTAGCTAACTATACTGCTTTTTACTTAGAAGTAGAATATTAATATATATTAAGGTCTTATTATATCCTCTTTAAGCCTATAAGTATAACTATAAAGCCCTCCTTTTATAGTTAGTATAGGATATTTTTATCTTTAAGAATATTATAAAAAAAGAGCTTTTTAATATAGCTTTATAGGGCTTTAGTATCTTCTATATAGACTTATTTAGTAATTAATATTAATTAATCTTTTTATTACATTTTAAAGTATTAATTTAATATTATATAAGATATAGATATATTAAACTCTACTAATATACACTTTATAAGCTTATTTATAGTATATTACTTAATATCTTTCTATTATTTAATTTAAAAGTAAAATAGCATTAAGTCTTTTAGGAAGCAACTAAATGTACTTATTATAAGAGCTTATAGTATCTTATATAAAAAAGAAAGAGTATTAAGTAAAAAAGCTTATATAGCATTTTAAGATTATATATACTAGTAAAAGGTTATATAACCTTAATAACCTTACTAATTATAGCATTTTATTAAAAGATAAAATAAAGCAATTAAAAAACTTTTTACCCTAAACTATATATACTATACTACTCTATAGTACCTAGTATACTAATAAAAACCTTTTTCTTAGATATATTATAGTATTTTATAGTACTTAATATACTACTATAAACTCTATTATATACTTAAAATGCTTATTATAGTATTATTAATTATTAAATTATATCTTTAAAAATAATAAAGATAAAGATTAAGCTACTATAGCTATATTAATATTAATATTATTCTAAAGTAGCTTATAAGGTATATAATTACCTTAGTTCTTGCTTTTCTTAGCCTTCTTCTTTTTACTCTTTATAGAGTTAATAGCTCTCTTAAAGAATTTAAAAAGTAACTAATAAGTAATATAATTAAGCAAATTAAAGAGCTTTATAATAGCCTTTATAGTACTATCTAGCTCTAATTTACTATTATTATTACTACTATTATATTTATACTTAAAAGCTATTTAAGAGTTAATATAAAAGTAAATAAGTCTATATATAGTACTATATATAAGAAAAAGAATACTAAGGCCTTAAATAGTTTTAATTATAGTTAGTATACCTAGTAAGCTTAAAAAGGTAAATATAATATTTAATAAAAGCTTTATTTTCCTTCTTATACTTATTATAGACTTTTAATTTAGATTATAAAATACTATAGAGGTAGTAAAGCATAGTATTAGCATTTTAAGAAAAGAATATTATAGTATAGAGATTTATAATTTCCTTTTTAAACTCTTATAGCTTAAATTTATAAGGCTTAATAGGTTTTTAAATAAATTAATATAATATAATATAAAGCTTTATATAGTATATAACTTATACTTTAAATATTAAGGTAAATAGCCTTAATACCCTTATAGCTATACTTCTTTAAAGTATAATAAAAGATTTAAATAGTTAAATTAAGCTATATAGTAGGTTATTTAATAGTTTAGTTAAAATTACTAATACCTTTACTATAGATTTCCTTAGAAAGATACTTAAAGCAATTACCTAAATTCTTTTATAGAAGCTTCTTTTAAATTAAATAGTCTTTATTTTAATTATATACTATAATATAACTAATATAATTAACTTTATTACTATTAAAGTTATTTTTACTACTAGAGTTAAAGTTATCTTTCTTAGAGTCCTTCTTAGTAGCTTCTTTAGCTTCCTTTTTTACCTTTTTAGCTTCTTTAGCTGCTAATCTAGCCTTTTTAGCTTCTTTAGCCTTCTTTCTTGCTATTTTAGCCCTCTTCTTAGCTGCATTATCTTTCTTCTCTTAAGCCTCCTTTACAGCTATAGCTTCCTCTTTAGCTTTATATAGATCCTTAGCCTCTTTAGCTAATTATACCTTCTTCTTAAGCTTTATCTTATGCTTCTTTAGCTTTAACTTTAGCTTAAGTAATATAGTACTTAAATTAAGTTATATATATATTTATATAAATAGAATTAATTTAAAAGAAAGTATTAATATTATAAGAAAAATATTAGCAGTTAGCTATAAATTAAATATATTAAATATATATATAATAAAATAAAAAGTATATAAAAATAAAGCTCTTAATTATATAAAAATAATAGAGGCTATATAGCATTAATTAAAAGTATATATAAAATAGAAAATAGATTTATATAAAGTAAAAGTTACTTATATAAGCGCTATAGTATAGATGCTAAATTAGGTAGAATAAAGTACTTATAAGGGAATAAAAATAGCATTATATAAAAGATTAAAAGCATGCAATTCTAAAAATACATTTATTAAGTTATATAAGGCTATTGTAGGTATATGTAGGTAAGGGAAAGTAAGGAATTTTTACCTTATAAGGTATATTAATTTTAGAGGAAAAAAATAAAGCTAAAGCTAGGATTGCAAGGAAATGTATATTACATTATTATATAACCTTAAAGGGCCTACTTTAGCTTATATAAGGGGCCTACAATAATTCAATTCAAAAATCAGATAGATACAAATGTAACCTAGGGCGCCCTACGGGGGGGGGGGGGGGGGGTCGGCCTACTACGAAATGACTTTTGAGCCACTGAGCCCTATAGTCTTCCGTACGCATCCCCATTTACCCGCGATTTTGCCGACGCCCGCTCATTTCACTGTTGTTGCCTTCACCATTTTCCGCTTCACCCAATAGCTCAAATCTCTTCATGTCAGTAGCATATCATAACCCGATCTTTGTGCCCAGTATCAAGTCGAGAAACTAACGATGCTGACAATTTTAGGATGACCTTCGCTAGTTATATTAGCCCTGCGATTGATGCTTGCACTTCCCGATTCTTGGAGGAACCCGACTGAGAAGACCGAAGAACTCAAGCGTCATACGTGGCCGATCGCCAGACACATCCTCTGCTATAGAGCCTCCTGAGATGGGCAGTCTAAGACCACAGCATGGCCTTCAAAAACATGGCGATCAATCAAGATGAGAACCCATCTGGAGAGAGTCAACCTGACGAGCGAGCAAACTGGGAGCACGACCTCAGTATAGCATATGCCCCCGCTGTCTTCTCTGATCCAAGTGAGGGAGCCAAATTGTTGCAAGTCTGGTGGCAGCTGACCTTGGAAGAGAGTTGCAAGGCTCGTAGGAGATCCCCTCCCATCCCAACGCCGACCATGCTGTCCACATTCTCAAGCACAAAAAGCCATGAACCCACCCATTCAACTGGTGCGATTCGATGTTATTTCTGAAGCAAAGAATGGCGCAGTTCGGCGCCGCCGCCGCCGTCACCATTATCATGTTCCCGAAGTATATCTCTAGCGAACTACGGACCACGTTGAGCAACAAAAATTAGTCTTTGGTGAGATTGAGCCAAGTAACCCACCTTTAACTCAATGATATTTGACTAATGCTTGTGTTCGAAGCATTTTGTACGCCGCATCACGCCAACACAAGAGCCCCCACGACGAACGGCACTTTTCGCATCATTAAATCATGGAGCGATCTTACACTCATTGAGCTCTCTCTGCTGACTTCAGCTCTGAGACATGGCCCAGGCCGTTGCAGGCTCCCCTCACGATTTCCCTTACCACGGAAATCAACACGAGGCGACCGTGACATCTACCAATCAATTCAGTCTCGATCGTCGACCGTCAGTTGCAGTGAATCATACCGGGAGAGTCATATTATAGGGTCTCACATTTCGCGACCGGATGCCATAGTGCATAAAGTGTTGACCTTGGCTAACGATGAGGTTATTAGCAGACTCCGATATCTTATCCGACCCTTACTCATATTGCCCCCGAGAAAAGAAATGAGCCAACTACATTCTGCAGCCAGCAACCTTTTCCATGTCCGAAATTCCCTCGCTCGAAAACTTGCGTTCTGAGTAGGAGCCTCAAGCTTGTCACAAAGAAATCGTCATGACATTGTGCGCAGCGCAGGTAGCTTCTTATATTCAACCGTCGGTCGTATTACGGGACGGTCTTTGATCACGGAAAAATAAAGCCTACTCTCGTACTGCTTTTCTAGCACATTGAAGGTACGAATCGTCGCTTGTACTATCTCTTCCTTGCCAACTGACACTTACTGGCCGCGATACAGATGTTTTGGCCTAGGACTCAAGATTCTTACCAGACCTCGAAATTGACTCTTCTTCACATTGGCAGAAACGAAACGAAACGGATGAACCAATTCGATGACAACGGCCAGCAGCTTTTTTCATATCAGCTAGCATCTCTCAGCCCGGCAGGACCGTGTTGCGGGCATGAACAGCAGGTTCGTTCTACAGGAGGGGGCATTCCGTCGCGAGAAACAGACGTAGCGCGAGAATCGCCAGTCGTCCTTCCACATCCCAAATGGCTACATTCGAGTCAACGATCCCGAGACTTTCTAGTCTCGATGATGGGATCTTTATTAGGAACAACGATAGAGATCCGACTGAAATGCCATGACAACCACACCCGCCTCTGACGATTTGAATGATTGTGGTTTGGCGACGAAGCTCTCCACCCAAGCCGTCCTCGGCCGCTCGATGGAGAAGCCATTGCCTCATTCCAGATGACTTCAGCCGTTACCACAGGCGGGGCATGAGTGGACACCTGTATTAGGGGATGTTGTCGTGCCATCCGACTCGTGTGCTGTCCCTACCAGCTACTGGCTGGAGGCAGTGTAGACGTGATGGGGATTGTCGCATTGAGGATTCCAGCCAGCCTATGGACAGACTGGTGCTTGAACTGAAGAATTCGGGCCTGTATCGCGGTTGTGATGTGCCAAGAGCAAACGACTCGAAAAGTCATGATGCAAAAGATGGGACTCGAGTAAGGCTAGGTTTGAGAAAAGAAGGCGAAGATTCCGACAATGCCTTGGCATCCTGATTTGGATTCAGGCACCTCAAAATTCGACGCATCTTGCTCTTGAAAAAGATGGAACACCCTTCCGATTTCATCTTGTTGACTCAATGTAGCTAGATCTCCGACCCTTTCTGACAATCCGTTACCATCCCCGACCGTGACCTTATGCCTTCTCCCTTATTGACAGAAGAGCCTCAACTCTTCCCAACAAGTGAAGTGTGATCGAAGGTTTGTCACCGCTCACAAGAAATATCTTAATGAAGTGGGAGGCTATTTTGAGATGCCAGAACCCATGGCTTCCGAGCCTAAGAGGATCAGCCACAAGCGCCGCTGAGGACGAGAAATATACGAAGGCCCCTACACCACTTATCAAAATACTCAATGTTCTTTCTAACAGCCGAAAAGATGTCTAATCACGGGCTACGAAGCGCTGCGAGCACATCGTTCGAATGACAAAGAATGCCCAAGGCCGAAACGCCGACTGTACGCCTAAAAGATCTTCTAATGAGGAATGCGGATCGGGGTCATGTCTAAGGTTCCCTCCGATCATCTAAGTTGCTTCAATCTGAAATGGACTTGAGAAATCGGGGCAGCGTGAGTGTAATGCTCATTCCCCACTGTGACGCCCGGACAAGCGTTCAGAGGCCGGATGGACCCCGATGTGGGGCCGATTCATCCCCGGTCGCCGGAAACGCTTTGCAGCACTGCTTGGCCAGCAGCTTAGGAGACGTCAAGGTCACATGCTTTTATCGGTCTCAGGGGACGTCCGATGGAACTCGCATCAGGTGTCAATAGGCAAATCCATTCGTTCTTCAAACACGACAACATTAGACACGAAGAATATAACCAAGCACGTCTTGAGATCATAGTTTCAAATATGGCTCTTAATTATGTAGTAGAAACATAATTTCCTTTTCACTTTCATTGTATTGTTGGTATCTTCCCCGATTCACCCCGGTAGCTCATAGGGGGACCCATCCGAGAAGCTTAACGATACACGGTTCCTCGGCTTCAGAGCCGTCAGTAATGTACTGGCCAGTGAGTTCGGCCGCTAAATCGTGAACAAAGGAAAGCGAATCATGGATATGATCGTACCAATGTGTTTCCACCGGCCCGATGTATTCCCACTCCTTGAACAGCTTGTCGGTGTCATTGATCTCCAAAAACTTCCTGTCGCTGGCATAAAAAGCATTGGTCGTCCAGGAACTGCCTGATTTCTCCTTGAATACTGGAGCCTGACTCTTTCGTTTCAGAGAGCGGTCAATGAACCAAAGGGTATAGTCTGCTTCGACACAAGCTCTTTTGAGCGCACGTATAACATCATCTCTTCTATGTTCATCCTCCCACGCTCGGTCATACTCTATTGCGATATGGTTCACAGCGCTGAACCCTTCTCTTGATGATGCCAGAGTAGCTTCGGAACCAAGGCAACCCCAGTCGATATCATCTAAGTCATGATGCTGCAAGATAAAAAGATCTCTGCGGGGGAAAACTGTGACTATTTCGAGAGGAGTACAATCGAAGTAGCCTGACGTGGCCCTGTTGAAAAGGACTCCCGCACGAGGAACCCTGTAGTCATCAGGGGGACGAAGGTTTGACTGTCGTTTCGACTGCTGGAAATGTTTTTCCATGATACATCGTGACTCATGGCATGCGGTCCACAGGCCGCCGTCTATAAGATATGTCGAAATATTCTCATCGCTGCGATTCTTATCCAAGTTCTCAAAGTACCGGCTCCAAGAAGGCGTGGCCAAATCGCGGCTCATACCGCCCCAAGATTTGATATAATTGCTTCCGGTCGCATATTGTCCAAAGATATGTACTCCTGGATGGTCATCCCGAATGGCCAGAGTCCAAATTCGATCTCGAAGCTCTCTAGGAAGCTCTGTAAATCTTTCGAACATAGTCATTGTTACTCGACTGTTTGGCTCCAAATTGACAGATAATTTGAGAAATGAGGTAATGAGAGTTTTTGTGACAATAGAAATGAAGTCCCCGCCGTGGCTCGACTTTTGGCGTTGAAATTAAATGATCGGGAGAAATAAAGAGATAGGTTTCGGGTACCAGAAGCTGCAGGAGGACGAACACATATTTATACCTAGGCTGACCCGATTATACTTTTTCGGTGTGACTCATCACTCTCTTAACGTGCGTCAAATATTAGCAAAACCTTGTTGTGGGAAAGCGTTTTGCATCTTTACCACGTATCATATTCATCTTCGAAAGCCAGCTATCCATACACGCACATCGATGACACACATTCACCAATGACGTCAGAAAGTCCAAGCTTATTTGATTTTGAGTTTAGCCAGAATGTTACCTGTTCCCAACGTTGAGGCGGAACCAGCCAGCCCTCTCTTCTGTTCAGGTTTGACTCATTGTGTAACTTGGCTTTGACAAATCCTGGTGTCGAATTTCATTGCTAAGCTTTCCCAGTGCAAAGGCTAATGTAATTTGTGTTGATGAGTAACCAGTAAGAACATGGTCAGGTGCAATTTAGTGCCTGTGCATTCCCTTGTTTCCCCAGTGCGGCTCTAGTGGCTGAAGAAGCGACTACAAGCCTCTGGCTTCCTACAAGATGTATGTCACACTCGTGGTAGAGATAAATTTCTTTCGAAATCAAGCGCCAGTAATAAACCGGGAAGGCGTAATCTCATCAGCATGTCAATTCATTTCCAAGTCTCTCGTTTTAGTGCAACAACAAGGCTTGCAATAACAGAATCTTCAGTGGAAAGTTCATTCAGGGGCTGGTTGAGCCAAAGTGAATTTCTTTGACCAATTCATGCGATCATGGCTCTAATAAAAGCATTTCACGACACCAAGAAACTACCTTACCTACCGGGCAATTGGGGAAGTGACGATGATGTCTTCGTCAACTGCCGAGTACAAGGCCACCCAGGTCAGCTCCTTCCTCAAGGACGGCACATCGACATGGCAACAACCAGCAGCCACATCGGACTCAGGATTTCTTCTTCAAGCATACACACATACAAGCTCAGTTTGCGTTATTCAGTTGATTCACAAATACACACACTGTTATCACGCTCATCACATTTCAAAGTCAAGGTAAGAAACATCCCCATGCCGTGATTGACCAAACTGACGCATGCATCAGTTCCAATTCATTACATAAGAACATGGCTTCGACTACTCGTGCATCCCTCAAGCGTACACGCTCCACAGCGAGCTTGAACGATGCGGCCCTTGATGTTCTTTCCAGCATCTCGGCCAAGTCCCGGAAGATTCAGTCGCTCGGCCCCAACATCCGAAGGCTGGCGGCGAAACTTGCAAACCGGGCCCGATGTGCAACCTCCACCCACGACCTTGACAACCTAAAGGACTCTTGGGAGGCTCTATCGCTTTTGATCGAAAGCAAATGCGAGGTCAAAGGGCTCAACAGCCGCCTCAATACCCAACGTTCCCACATCAATAAGGTACATTTCGATCTGCACATCGGAGACTGGGCTATGGAAATCCACAACCGTGTAAAGGCCGGTGAGCATAAATGGGCAGACACTCACTCCCGCCTTCTACAAGCTCGGTTGACAGCTAGTGGAGTGCCCGGTTCCACCGCGGTTCAGGTAGCAACGGTCTTCCGCGAGTTCAAAGCGATCCAGAACCAGCAAATCTCGCAGACTTTGGGTCGTATCCAGCCAGAGATCGATGCCGTTACTCAATGGCACTCTGATGGTACAGCAGAACCCCCTGGCTACTGGAATGGTTGAGGTTGTCAAGGCTATGAAAAAGAAAATAGCCCAAAACCTCATTCCAGTTCAGACACCTGATAGCCCCTATGAAGAGGGCAAGTGGGACGACCTTCTCAATTAACGGAAGTCTTGCGTCGGGTTACGACAGCTGTCACATCGACCTGACGAGTGCCAAACAAATGTTGGACAGAAGAGTTTAGCATCGAAGCAAACTCGGTCAGGAGGAGTTCTAGTCCCTGTGCACGCGATGCTTATCATCGGTCAGGAGTGCTAGTTCCGGTTGCTACGATGCTTGTCATCGGTCTGACGCGCACCAGCCCATTGAGGGAAATTGGTCAGAAGAGTCCTTGGCTTCGTGCTGGACTCGGTTGGAATAGGCTTGTCCTTATAGCAATTTCGATATTTTATCCATACACTCGTTCAGAACCACGAGGGAAGCTGGCCCTCTCTCACTCTTTTTGAGGGGGTTCGGCGGGTGGCGAAGACGGACTCTGCAACCTCCACGTGGTGCCGCCTGGGAACCCGGTCTGGTCGACGCCGGAGCCAAAGCAGAGACGCAACAATCCTCATGAACATTGCGAGCACCTATCACACAAGAAATCGACATCTCGTGCGACTCGCAACTTCAGTTTCACACCTACAAATCCACAAGAACTACTCTCGAGAACAGAACTGCAGCGAATTAATCACGGCTAAACTACTGAGGAGTCAATCAATTAAGCAACGCAGAATTTTTCCTACCAAGAAGCTCCACAACTGAGCAACTGAGCAATCAACTGGACACCTGGATAACCAAGCACACAATCACCCAAGCACCCAAGCACCCAGGAAAGCACCCAAGAAAGCAAGCATCAAGAAAGCAGTCAAGACCAATGTCACAGTGAGCCTTATGACGGAGCAAGC
The DNA here is from genome assembly GCA_013183765.1 of Fusarium xylarioides. Taxonomy (NCBI): domain Eukaryota; kingdom Fungi; phylum Ascomycota; class Sordariomycetes; order Hypocreales; family Nectriaceae; genus Fusarium; species Fusarium xylarioides. The sequence continues at coordinate 139,561 of SRZU01000208.1, read as the reverse complement.
CCGGTGACCAAAGGAACCATTCGACCGAGCGAGACATGCGACTGAGCGAGACATGCGACCGAGCGAGACATGTGACCGAGCGAGATATGCAACCGAGCGAGCCTTGTCGCTCATGGCTGACGACTTGAATCCAACGACTAAACGAAACCTAAATGCGAAAGATCTAAAGAAACCATGGTGCATATAGATGGATGGGATTTATATATGGCTTTGGATAAGTACTCTGTTTCTCTTCGCTTCGCAGTGGCTAATCTTCCCATGAGGATAATTAGAGTGTTTCTCCAGTTACGGGCGGACGGACGGACGCAAAATATACAGAGATTACATTTGGCCAAGGGCTCAAGAATACTTAGTCCATCCAGGTAAGAGCCTTCTCATGGTATGTCCGGGGGCTTTTCATTCTGAAGTAAGCTAATGAGTGCAGTGTGCTGGACAGTCAAGCAATGGCAGCTTTCCATCACCTTGTCAACAGCAATACAACAAATAGATACAAACATGCGCCATACTGTAACCACAACACAGTCCGCATCCTGCCTTTTGGAGGGGGTGGGCTCTGGATGTTTTCCACCAGCCTGTGCAATAAACCCAGCAAGGGGGATCATTGTGCTGCTCATCGGAACAAGAGTTGAGCCCATTGCCCGAAAGTTGCAAAGGCAGTGAGTGGTCTGCGATCCAAATGACAAGGCAACTAGCTAACAAATCACAGAAGATTCTAACATTTTATTATCACTACAACGTACTCAAGTCTACAACAGCGGCCCCCCAGCCATGTACCCTCAAAACCCTTCTTTGTATGTACATGAGTCGAGATCGTTCAGCTGCTCAGGGGATGACGGCGACATCGGACAAGAAGCTTATGGTCGGGTGGAAGAAGAAAACGCAGCATTGGGCAATAGGACGGTTTACACATTGGTACAGCGGAGGCGAGAGGCCGAGGGCGGTTCATGCACCGCAGTTGATATGCAGACTAGGTATCAGCGCCAATTGACGCGGAGGCCGACAACGCATTGGTCACGCCCCGAAACACAACCTTGCCAAGAGGCATAACGCAGACAACCTAACTATGGGGAATTATAATGATAACAAAAATTGAAATCACGGTGATTCTCGGATCATGCTTATAGATTTCTAACCCTCATACACATGACAATGTGACGTTTATTCTCTTACAGGCTTTCATTATCGGCATGATGTTGAAGTCATTCATGGTGATGTGATCACTTGATTGAGGCGGCCAATCGCAGGTGTCACACTACTTGCACGTAAGTTAGGTACCGAAGGTGGCGCTGAAAAACCTTTCAGCGACTACAATAAATCAAAACCCAGCAGCTTCATTTCTACGGCCTGCAAGCGCATTCATTCCTTTTACCTTGATCCGTCCAGCGTACGAAAATTCTCTAGCTAACGAATTCGTCACGAGCAACACGTTGGCAGCACGACTCAAAGCGCGTCGTTGCCCGAGGCCGACAAACTCGAAAGACGCCCTACCAACGCTGTTGGCTTGCTACAAGCCTCAAAGCCTCTGAGCGGGCCACACCTTGATCTACCCACCCGGCGAACTCCAGCTTATTCTCACAAATGACGCACGCCCACCAACAGGTTATCTCGGTTATCAGAGACCCACCCACGATCCTGCATCTCTTGATAGGCTTTACGCCTGACTCTCGGGCCGTCTCAAACTCAGATTCAACAGAACGATCTTCTGGCTATCTCAGAACATGAAGCTTCTTCGTGGAATAGCTGAGAAGAGAGAGGGAGGCAAGACACGCAATGCGCGGGCTGAGGCTCAGCTCTGAATGACAAGCAAAGCAGATTGATCCCGCAAACGCGATCCGAGAATGCAACAACACATTTCAACCATTGAATGTTAGAGCTCCGCATCACCACAGAGACTTTGAGATTCCCACCAGATTAAAAAAGCCATGACGCTTGTGAAGTGAAAGGCCGACTCTTCCGTTTACCCCAGACATCCAGTAAGGATCCTCGCACACACCAATGTGATGCCCAAGGTCTGAAACATTTCCTTGAAAAAGCACGACACTTTGGTGGTACGACGTGCTGGAAGTAAAAATGGGACTGTGATGGTACTAATGCTGACACAGATGAAGGTCATCGGATAGCTGACATCAGCTGCTACATCACGCCGAAGCGAAGCTATCAACAGCGGTGACGAAGAGAAGAGAATGCAATCCAAAGACTCGAGGCAGAAAGCGATGGTAATGCCTCTCGCCACAGAAGTTTGGCACATGCAGCTGTCGACCTTGTCCGAGCCATCGCAATCCCGAGCGGGGAGAGTTTCAATCTCGACAAACATCCTTCCTGCCTAGCACTTCAATATCCGATACCTCCAATCTCGCAGACATGCATAAACCCATCATACGACTTGAACGCCGACTTTTGGTGTACATGATCGAGACCAGTTTCATTTACCCAATCCACAATATCATATCTCCTCCTGGAGACAATGGAGAACAATCCACAGATCAAGTCGCGTCATGCTCTTCAGCTCTCAGGCAAACTCCGGTTTGATTAACACGCAAAGAAGGCCATATTTCCGGGCGGAGTTGGAGATCGATACCGAGACCGAGACCGAAGCCAAGATCCTGATTCGGGGCAAAACAGCGGATATTACGACGAATGAGAGAGTTCCAAGAACTGGGTTGCGAGGTAGTACAGGCACCACAACGTGGATTGATGCGCAAGTCAACTCTTGCCTTCGAATGGAGAATTTGAATCAGGGTCCTCATACACATTTGGGTCTCAAACCAGCTCGTCTGCTCCTGTAGGGGCCCTCAGACAGGTTCCTGGCAAGCCTGCCCAATGGGCGCAGACCTCGCCGGTCTTTCGTTCTCACTCAGAGGTGGCCGCCATCACGATGGCCGGCAGATACATCGAAAGGATCTGACGAAGGCATATTGTACTACCATGGAATCGCTGCAAATGTCTATTCGGGTGTAGTGTATGGGCTGCCCTTGTGATTCGATTCTGTTGACTACGTGGCTAGCGATTTAGGCTTCTATACTACACAACGAATGTACCATGGTGCTATAGAGATCCCCGGACCCCAGTCTTCGATTTTGATGAGTCTGGTATGTAGCCAGACTGTCTGTGTTCGAGGCAATGTCCCCCCACTCCTGACTTTAAAGTTACAAAGCCGGGGACTTTCGTTTCCCCCATTGTCTTCTCGGTGTACTGGGATTGCCATAGATCCTGGTCTGTTCATGGTTGCTGTCCGAATGGCAGTCGCCCATACAGCCGTCAATCCTCGCGATCAAGAGAGAAGGGTTTGAAACTCTTGTGTAGATTTTTAGCCTCTGACATTGCCTTGGATGAAATGGAAGATAAGACTTGACATCAGTCTCCCGATGAATCACCCCTCTGAAGCCTATCCTTGTCAAATTGAACTGCTTGTCCGTTTCTTCACTGGTGTTGATTGTGTTGGTTGCCAATGACAGGCGGATAAAGCAACAGTTCCTCCTTCGCCGAGCCATTTAGATCATAGTTCCATGATCTCTTAAACTTTTTTCCCGTGGATTCTCAACGTGCCCTTGATCGTGGGCAGTGGAAAGTATTCTAAACAACAATTCTGCGAGCTTCGGTAGATGGCGTCGATGCTACAATCAACTGCGACAATCCTTGATGCTCCCTTCTTTATTTTCGTTCGACGCATAAAAGTAAAGGTTGACATCGGTCTGTAGACCGTAGCTATCTTCAAGATCTCGAAGTGTGGTCTTTCCGTGGCAGTAGGTGTCGTAGGCGCGTTTCCACAGTTCTTCTGTCTTTATCATTACGGTACTTTTGCCAGTTACTTCACTTGCGATAGAATGGGACCATTTTGCCTCTCATCCGTGATGCCATGTCTTCTTTCACTCAGGTACAGTTGCAATGTTCCGTGATTTCAGCGGTGGACGCAACCAGGAGTTCTATGTAATGGCTGCATCTTGACTCAGTCGCACTCATGTCTTTGAGCCGAGGCGTCAGTCGCTGATCTACCCTCACATGTACTCAAAACCCCATCAATTAATTCCTCGAACATCCCGGTCAGTCCCTGAAAAGCATCAAACTGTAAGAGTCTGAGGTACGTATCTGATTGTGGGGTGGAATTGCAGTGGACGAGTGGCGTCCTGCTCTCATTGGCCTGTGTTGCTGACGGAAGTGTGCCTGCCCATCTTGATATCGTGAGGCCAAAATTTTCTCGAGTTTTTTTTTTTTCCCTTCTGCAAGCCTCCATGAACAACATTCTGGTAAGTCCCCCTTGTCTATGAGATCTGCCGGAGTCCTGGATCCAGAATCGCTCAAGACTAATTGACAATTGCAGTTTCGTCCGTACGTCTCCGACCTCCATCATGCGAAACCCGATCATGTCACTAACACGCAGTTCCCCACACGCAGAGACTCACAAACTCTTAAAATGTAAGCTCTGGCACCTTGCGAATTTGTCTCTCAACTAACATATTTGCCTTTACTCATAGACTTCACAATCAACCAATGTAAGTTTCCCTTTGTGTGGTACTCAGCGATCACCAGTCCAAAGAACTCTCAATTGACCTGTCGTGTAGATCAAACTCTTCAGTAAGGTCTCTTGTCAACAAAACTTCTGCCGTTCTAGCTGTCTGCAGGGTTACTAATATCCCTGACAGATGGCTTCCAAGAAACCCGTAAGTCGACACTTCACTGCCGTGACTCGCAGCACATACGAACACATTCACCACCCCACAAACACAATTGCTAACTACTCTCTTAGACTCTGAAAGCCGGCAAGGCCGGAAACGCCGTAAGTCACTCTTGCTTTGCGCTTGAGACCCGAAGCTAATATGTTTACAGAAAACCTCTCGCAACGTCTCTTCGGAGACCAAGGTATGCACTCAGTCTCTTGCCGCAGACCGCCACAGCTCTTACGCATCCTTGTCTCATTCATTCACTACCGTCTTTTCATTCCAAATACTGATCATAAACTCGCAGTCCCGAAACGTCGTATGTTTGATCCTCTATCGACCGATGCCACGCCGAGACCTCGATGAGCATATCTAACAGCAGAATACCTAGTCCTCCGCGTCCACCAACTCGGCCCCCGCGGCCCAATCCGTATGTCCAAGTCAACTCTAATGCATACTGTTCGTGTTCTGATAGTGTCTAGACCAACACCCAGACTCCCCCCCTTTACGGGGTCGCGCGTGTAAGTCATCCCAGGAATTGTTTTGATGAACACTGTTACTGACATATATTCGTAGCCTTCTGACACGGTCAGTTTATCCCTCCTCTGATATCCCCGTTGACCCTGCCTCAACAATGACTAAATTACTTGCCTAGATCAAAGGAACTCCTGAAGTAAGTATTCACCTTGTGGTACTCAAACAAAATACTAACAATGCTTCTCAAACAGTGGAATTTTGGGATGAAGGATGTAAGTTAAACCCCAACTTTACCTCAGTATCACGCAGACTAATCAGTTTCAGTTCTTCCTGGCCAGAGCCAAAGTATGCCAGATAGGTTGCAAGGTGGTTGTTGGCTATACTGACTACTGCGTGTAGTGTAACCAGGAGAAAGCTCGGGGCCTTCGGGCCCAGGCCGACGAAAGTTCCAATTATCACAACGACTAAGTCACGACACCAATCCCTGTTCTCAGTTGCTAACGTTTGACAGGAACTTGATAAATGGTGGAAAGTAAGTATATCATTTCCCCTATCATGCAAGTACAGTCACTGACATTTCCTGCAGAAAGACACCAAGGAAGCCGCCGTAAGTGACAACAAGCATATCAGAACAGAGGACTGGTCTAACGATTATGACATTTCAGCGCCACAACATCGAGGGCAAGGTAAGTTAGCGTCCATCAATTCTGAATCTTTACTTTACTGACAACAAGTATAGAGACTGGCGGAGAAGGAGGGTGGCGCCTCCAGCGTTGATGTAAGTCAATCCCTTATTGGATTGAGTTCCACATGCTAACTGGGAATAGGATCTGTTCGAGCAGACATGCGTGAGTGACATCATTTTCAGTCAAGTCCAGGATCTATAACTAACAGCACTGCCCTTTGTAGGCGGAGATGGAGGCCGAGGCCGCCGAGAAGGCCGAGGCCGACAAGCCTGAGTCCGGTGAGACTGCTGAGTCTAAGAACTAGAAGGTAAGTTATTTCTATTTAATTATTTTATTATAAAGACACTAATGCTTAATAGCAGTAAAGCTATAAAGGGGGGATAAAGGTTTTTTTTAAGTTATATACTAGCTATAATGCTAGTAAAAAGGAGAGAAAGCTATTAAGCTTTAATAAAATAATATAAATAAAAAAAGGTTTTTTTAATTAATAAGAAATAAAAGATATATTTTTCTAATATTAATTTTATATATAAAGTAATATTATAAATTAGTAAAAATAGTAAATATTTTCTTTAATTTCTTTTAAAGATTTATAATTTTAAAATAATATTAAGTTTATTTATAAAGTTAATTATTAAGTTTAATTTAACTTAATCTTTTAATTTTTAATTATAAAAGAAGTTTAAATAATAACTATTAAATTATAAAAGCTATAAATTATTATAAATTACTAAGTTCTATTTACTAAAAAAAGCTCTTAGCTATAAATTACTTTAACTTAATAAGTTAAGTCTTTTACTGCAGTTAATACTATATCTATAAAACTACTTATCTTTTCTTTACTTTTCTTTCTATTAGCTGGTGTTTTCCCTTATATTCTGTTAGAAATCTCACCTTATAAGACTTACTCGGCGACAGTAACTTGGCTTATTAAACGTCTTCCGAGTTTATCCTAAAGTCACTAAACTCCAACTGGAATATCAAATTAATTAGGCCCTCGGTTTCCACTTCTACCTTGTTCTGATATGATCATTATCGAGCCCGGCATCAATCTTTCTGCATACGAGCCACATGGCTCGGATCGCAAGCTCAGCGACGAGCTTGCCGCGCTGCCGACGTGGACGTATCGACGTCTTGGTGAGGGCAATGAGGTTATGTCGTTGTCAGACATTGTAGTCGTAATGTGGTGGGTGCAAGTGTTTAATTTACTGAGAAAAGGCTGAGCACGGAAGCAGAGAGGTGTGCATGATGCCGATCTCGCGCATGGTATGGCCCAAGCTAACACACGATAAGCATGAAGGACGCATCAGGTGCGGGGGTATCAGCCTCAAATATATGACAGTCTCGGTATGGTACATGGTACATGGTCATCGCTGTTTCTCGCTTGCTTTTAGTAATATCTTTCGCGAAAGAGGATCTACTTCATCCCCTCGAGGCATCCTGTTATCCAAGCCGCAAATGCCTCACTGGCCAGCAACTAGGTGCCATCTTCATCATCGTGTCTCTTGGCTCTTCAGAGCACGAGCGACTGGCGGCTCGTAATATACAGTCATGGATGAATCTGCGCATGGCGCTAGCAGTAGGCCTGCTGATATCCTTGGTCGTGCACTTCGGTAGCTCATGTTTGAGAGGAGCAGGGGCGTTGAACTGAAAGGTTGAGGCTGGTTGACCAGGCTCATACAAGCATCGCGGGGCGTATTTTCTGACCTTCGACAGGAAGACTGACATCTGAAGGCATCCCCCAATTGAGCGTCGCTTCGTTTGATGCTCCATGTTGCTGCTCGTCCGACTTCCCAATCACATATTCACGCGTTGGTTGTTGGCCATTGGTGCTTCAGGTTCGATTATTGAGGTTGTTGTAGGTTCATAAGTCTGCCGAGATACAAGCTTATGGCACACTCCAATCGATGTTGCATTGCTCCATCCTTTCCAGCTTGCGACATCGCGGAGGTCACAAGCTGGGGGTGAGTAGGCCAATTGGTCCAGAATTAAGTCGACGAGAGGAGAGCAACGGGTTATGGTGTTGGCGAATGTCTACACGTTTGTCAGTATAAGCTTCACATGGTTTGACTGATCGCCAACTTACCGCCAACGTAACGTGGTCCTGGTGGAGCTTACCTGAAGCGCAAAATTAAACAAATGTCTGATATCAACGATGGCTTGGGCAAGACGTTTCATCCCACTGAACGCCATGCTTTATTCGTTTCGACAACCCTTGTTAACCTATTCCTGTGCCGCGTAGGGATAGATCCGACGGATTGCCGGGGTAGGACGCCCTTGGCTCAAGTCTCCGTGTGGAAAGTGGTCGATAGAAACTCCCTTGGAGGTGCTCGTAGTCCGGTGGGTCATTGTGGTTTAGTGCTTGTATGAAGGGATTCTAAAACGAGAAGAGTGAAGTAACTCTACAGATATCAGAAGTGAGTCAAAGGGCCGCCAGCCATTTCGATGCTGGCGTTAGGCAGTCCCATCACCTCGTAGCTGCACGAAGCATATCCAAGCCGGGGGAGGCCTGCCACGGCTAAATGTCACCGTTGGTACTGATATTCGTGACATCGTCTACAAGTGCTTTCCAATTGCACGACACAATCGATTTGAATATCGTTGGCGGCGATTGGAAGGCCTTTCGGTAAGGTTTCGGCGGGTCTTGTTCAGTAGGTCGATGCAATGAGGGGCTATACGGTGTCGGTATGCAAGAAGGGCACTTCTGGTGCCAGTCTCTTGGGGAACCGTTCATTGGGATCCATGAAATTATGCGTAATGTATTTCAAGACCGTCTGGAACAGCGGCCTTGCGAGACGTGTTCATTCGGCGCGTGGCAAAGTGCAGATCGTACGTTGGTTGCAGCATGGGGGCAAATGGGGCACATCTTGGTCGTCGGCTTGTTCACTTTCCAAAAGTCAGTCATTTTCTGCCACAAAACCGCCTGAACCCACATTGACACTGTTTATGCAAAGCGACCTTGCGTAGGGCCATTCCAACATCCTGAGTTGCACCGCAGAAGCTTCTCTTAAGGTGGTCTTAAGGGGCCGGAAGACTGTGGCTGTCCGGTATCATTAGAACGCCATGCATCTTCGCAACTGTATGTCCGTTAAGTAATAATTTACCGTATCGTATGAGTAGTGAGCGTGAATGCAGCGACTGCATGGAGACTTTACTGACTTCTCAGCTTGGCGACGCGTCGAAGCATCAACGCGTTAGAGTGGGTCCTCACATGCTGAAACGTCGAGGCGCGAATCACGTGGTCACGTGGCGGCTTTGGCAAGTCGAAGCAGCTTTGCACAACCTGAGAACTTATTTGACAACTGCAATATTTTTTGACAGTCACTTCGCCACAGCAGACGCACATCGGTCAAGCCCGCTCAATATTGGGGATTACATTCGTCGACAGAAGCCTTCTGCAGAGCATGCTAGAAACACATAGGTCAGGATACTAGCGATTTCGCATCGCGAGATAACTGACGTTGTGTTATTACCAGCCCCAGCGACACGTCGATATGCCCTCCATATCCCCCCTTGATCACAGTCAATATTTTGGTCGCGCCAACGGTTTGGACACCAGCCCCGATAATATTCCTTTTGCAGCCGAATTAGCACTAAGCGCAAGGTCACAGAGCTGTTCCTCCCAGTCAAGAGCTACTTCTTGATGGGGTATTTCATGCTTCCCGTCATATAGGAATGTTGCCTCAAGAGACCAGCACATCAGAAGTACCTTCATTCATGTTCCCAATATTCATTGCCTCCCCACCAACAGCCTCGACCCTCGAACTACACAGCCATCTGAGACGTCTGGCGGTAGGCATCGAATCCTCCACTGAACACGCCAACCTCCGCGAAGGCTCCACCGAGACACTACCCCGCGAACCCTCCGATCCACTAACGAATACCGAACCGGTCGTCTCATATAATCCGAAGCAGGGCCTGTATACTCGGCGTGCTTGTCGACATGGTGATGAAGCTAACACCGTCACATTCCAAAACAAGCATTTACATGTAGCGACTACGGCTGATGTCAAGAGAGCAGTCAGTTCTACAATGCTCTTTCCGCTGAGATGAGATATCTACTGGAGCCTGGAGGCCCTCAGCTTTCGAGCTACTCTGGCATTTGTGTCCAAGGCTTGTTCCTTGACCCACCCACCGATCAACGACCTGACGCCAGGTGGATCACCAACAGAGACTGATACTTGGAATTGTCTTATCTAGAGGATAAAGGACGTACTATTGGTCACATTTATTTAAGTCCGAACTTTATGTCCACCGATTGGGGTCTATTGAAAGTAGACCTCAACTGGGGATGTATTTCACACCGTTACAATCGATCTACAACGGGGAGAACTTCTTTCTCGGACCTCCTACTGACTTTACCGACAAAGTGACAAAGGAATTGCTGAGCCTTGAAGCGCGACTTCCCATTCAGGATGACATCTCTTGAATTCGATGAGGAACCGAGCCATCCATCAATGATCAACACAGTTCAAACCTTGGGGGCCTGGAAGGCTGAGTAATGCAGTTTTTCCGCCCTTCACCTGTTACTGTTCCTGAAACTTCGGGGACAAATAGTCAAGCTTCTGTCACGACTACATTGGCCTGCGACGAAAACGCTCACCAAGGCCTCCAGCGCCGTCGTTAGGGTTGTCTGCCAGGTATGTCTGTGCATTTGGCCTTCCTAGAATCGTCAACTGACCCCAAAGCTTTACAATCTTGGTCGAACAACCGTATGACACCATTGCCAATCGATTCTGGCCCTCTTCCCTCTGAATACTATGTGCAACCTGGAAATTCTGTGTCCCCAACAAGAAGCAGCTCAGTCGCAGCCCCACGTCTCGCGCATCAAGAAAACCACGAATGTGTCGAACAGCCAAAAGCTTCGCGTTACATATCAATACAAGTCTGAGACCTCTCTGCCGGGCGATTTACAAGCTCGAGCCTTGAACTTGCCTTTGAGCTGCATCCAGGCACCGGAGCGGGGTCTAATTGCTACAGGTCTCTCTTCCATGCGCCTCTTTTACCGTTGTGCTGTCACCCGGGATCAAACTTCGGCTTCGTTCTCATCGATCCAATGTCACAATCCGCTTGACAACACGGGGCTTACAACAACCTATCTGTCTAGTCGCCCGGAGATTTATCAGTCTGACATTTCGTTTCTATTGAGAGAATGCGAAAGCTACGGGTGATGACCACGGGATACAGAGGCTGCGAGGATGTCAGTTGGTAAGAGGACGGCGACCGAAATTGATAGTCTCACCATCCTAACAACATCTACAGCTCCGATCCTGCGCTCGTTCCAAGATTCGCAACTGCTTCCTCAATCGTTGCTCTTGTCTCCGCCCACCATCTCATCGATGCTCGGAATATCCTGTTCACCTCCTCCAATCTCAAGAGTCGCTGCCACCCTCCTGGTGGCCAATCCCCATTGCTGTGCATTCCAACGCGCTACGGCCACCCTCTTGAAATGAGTCACCCAGGAGAAATTCGGACGGGCCAGTAAATCTTACGATGGCTCTCGTCCTTCTGCTCGAATTGCAGCATCGACCCCTCGATTCCAGCTGTTGGTGGTCCATTTTGCTCTGGGAAACTAAAGACATGATAATGCTGTAGGTCACTGGAAACTTTTGGTCACCAAGGATCATCTTGAATGTGAGCTGAAGCTGTGCGTCGAAGACCCCGGTCAATCGTCTCTTGTTTATCGCCATCAGCTGTCTCCCGACCTTCCTTCTCTATCAGAGTAACTCGATCGTACAGGATGCGTTTCGGTCCCAAAGCCGCCCCTCGAGCTGAAGTGCGTGAGTCAACTCACGACAAGCCGCTTTCATAGACTAATATCTTATAGTCACTCACCTGCATTTGAAGTTCAAGAGTTGACTGATGAGGGAAAGCGCACTGTCATCCTCTAAACCGCGAGCGTTAAACATGATAGGAAGATTATCCCGAGACATGTGATGCGCCAATTTCACCAATGACGGCCAGTTCGAAATTTCCCCTTTCAACGCACAATACAAGTAATCACAGATCTTGTTCATTGTGTGAATACTCACAAACCTCTTTGACCAATGGATTCGAAGCTCCGTCATGCTCCCTGCCATGTCAATATTCTCGGCATTGGATCATGACGATACATAGTGAACGTAAAGGTCCTCCGAGTTGAACGGCCTACGACGGTATTCATCACCGTTTCGCAAAAATGGCAAAGCGGCTTGGTCTAGCTGCGTACAGTTCGCTGGTCTCCGTCTCCATTGCTTATTATCTCCCGCTGTCCCTCGCTCGACCCTTCACCGCCAAGAAGAGTTCTCTATTCTCTATCGACCGTTATCTGTTGCCACGAGGTTTCTGGTCCAGCAAGCATGCCTTCAACTGCAGCATCAGATACGTCAAGTCCAACAAGAGACGCTAGCACTTGATGTTTTGTTCTAACTCAAGGAAACTCGACTATGAGAAGTCGAAGAGCTCTCAAGCGAGTAACAACCATTGGTAAGTGCTGATGTTCTGCCTACGGCAATGAGTAACGCAGCCTTCAAGTTCCACAGAATATTCTCATCCGACCATGCCCGTTCTTTGCGCAAGCAAGGCTTTATACTCCCCGATGACTTTCGCATCGACTCATCAACCTCTCGCTGCTCAACTACAAGCCATAACTTCCGTCAGCTGCCGAGTGACTGCACGGAGATTCCTTTTCACATCAAGGTTGCTGAGTGAGCTGAATTGCATCGAAGCAGCGGACCTCTTTGACACGTACGAATCACGAACCTATACATAAGAGAGGAGGTAGATTAAAGACTATGGAAACTTTTAGCATTCCCGTCATGACTGGTCCTGCCTCCCGCCTCTCATCGCTCAGTGGCCAGACTTCAGGCACCCTCCAACTACCGTCTCAGCCGCACACGCCTTGAACTCTCGCTCTCCTATCCCCTTCTCCTCGCAGGACCCTAGCCTGCGAAGAGTGTAACCACGGCTCATTACAAATGATGTGCGGCACAATTTTGAGCCCTGTCTGTGTTGGTACTCCTTCGTCAGTAGCAGCATGGGCGCGTGGGAGATCAAGATCGATGACCTTTTGTGTGCGTAGCCATGAGCTCCGTCACCTTGCTTTTTGTCACTAATCAAATATGCGACTCCTCTGTAGGATATGGAGGTTCAGCCATCCGGTCGACGAAGAGATAGAACGTCCACCTCGATACCGTCAGGGCTTGCGCTAGAGAAAAGGGCGTGGGTGTCACCTCCGCCGACAATGGTCAACGACAGACCACCCCTATCATCGATATGCACGGGCGAAGTCAAGGAGCTTGTATATGACGAGTGGCTTAGGCACCACCACGTTGGATACAACCGTCCTCCGCATTTTGAGATAAGCCGCAGCAGACTATCGCCGCCTTGTCCATTGCAGTTCCCGCGCTGTAGTACCCCAAGAAACCCAACCCCTTAACGAAAAGGTGAGTACCACCTCATTTTCAGCCGCTGCGGTTGCTCCCCTTGGAGGTCACAAGCCGAGTCTTCCATCAAAGGAGAGCCGGTTGGATTGCTCAGCTTTCGGTGAGCATATCAGGCCTGGCATGCCCAAGGTGGAATGAACTGTTACACAAGCGCATGCGCTCCCCGAAAGATATGGTGTTGTCGCCGATCACTGGCTCCCGTGGCGAAATTTAACATGAAACAAGCCTCGATGCAATTTCTTGATCTTCAGCGCTGCGACAGAACAAACGCGCAGAAATCCTCAGCTACAATCGAGCCAAGAAGCATCACATCATGGCTTTGCTTCGCAGTAAAAGACTGAGGTGCCCTGAGTCACTCAAGCCCCGGCGTTGTTCGATACATCTGGCCTCATCTCCAGGCCTTCGATGCGTCTTACTCGAGCATGCTTCCCTGAGGCTAAAGAGACAAGTCGGATACATGTCGGCTGGGACTTCATGGAGTCTTCGTCACCAGTCAATAGGGAATGACGGACGATATCTCGATTGTCATCTCGAGAGAATTGGCTTCCCTCATGTCGTATTCGAACTTCGCAAACTGATTCTGAGAGACGGCGCGTTCGATAGCCTTAGTTGGAAATCGCTTGAGAGCCTTGGTCATATTGATGGCGCTTTCACTGAAACGAGGAGGGCACGTTCGTGCCTCGAGGGGCTTTCCACGCTTGGACGCAATGAAATGATATTTTGATGCAGTCGGGTTTCAGGCAGTCAACTTTGCTGACTTATTCTTACAGCTATAAGTACCTTACTCATTCCTCGAGCCCTGTCAACCAATCCAACCTTGACTATACATATCTCCGACCGCGTGACTTTTTCTTCGACATGCAACCTAGCTCCAGTAGCAGGACTACATCATCAGTCTCAGACTTTCCACGGCGATATTGATAATTCATCACTCCCAACGCCATCCTGCTATATTCCTGGCATATGGTGGGCACCCTCGATAATTCCTTCGAAGCCGTCTTCCCGGTGACACAACTTTCCGGGGCAACTGGTTGCTATTACTTCTGCTGCTGCTCCTGGCTTGCGTATTTATCCTCTGCAGGCCTATGCCGATATAATATCTGTGAGGCCGCATTGCCTGTTGACCACTACCTCCATTACTAGCCTCCTTCGCTCTCCAACTCGAATGCACAAGTCGCAAACAGACGTCACCGTACTCCAGAAGCAAAATAAGTTGACGATACAATTCTCTATCATAGATCTTCATGAATTGTGAGCACCAGCAGAGACGCAGTGGTCTCAACAACAAAACGGTCTCCCCAGGTGGTCTCCCCAGGGTTCATCATCATACTTTGTTCCCTTTGGCGGAGGCTTCAGAATATGGGCAATGATGAAACGTGGATGAGGCAAAGCAGGAAACGAATGATGATCGCTCCAGCAGTGGTGTCAATTATTGTGTGCAAAATTGAGGCGGATGGAAGCCGGCACTGCAAGTTGTTCCTATGTTCCTATTCAAGAGTGGTTATCATCATTAATGGCCGTCAAGGCTTTGACCCTGCAGACGCCCATAACTATGGCCAAGACACAATGGCGGCGTTAATTAGGTCTGTTTAGGCTACGTAGAATTAGCCACATTTAACAAAGGTTAAAGCCCTGGCAGAAGGAAAGCTCCCTGCTCCATCCACCACAATGACAGTTAAAAAGAGAGCAAAAAGAGACAAAAGAAAAGGGTCTGGCCGGGGATTGAACCCGGGACCTCTCGCAAGCTAAGCTGTAGGGTTTTCCCTAAGCGAGAATCATACCACTAGACCACCAGACCGGCTTGGGAACAACAGATGCGCAGATGCTGTCGTTGGTGCGGTCGCCGCAGTTGGGCGTTTTGTCTAGCCACAGGACGGAAAGGACAAAGGGTCTCAGTGAGCAAGGCGAAGGGTATCTTGGCGGAGGTCACTGATAGGTAAAGCAACCGGCAACGAAAGCCAATTGACGGAAACCGCTTCTCAGTGGAATAATGGATTTCTTGCAGCATGCAGCTGATTTATCTGACCCAATGGATGGCCCAGGCAGGGAAATGATGGGTATCCACGTGATCCAGGCGGCATGCTCAAAACTCATGCGCGTTAGCCGTGTCTTAGCCGAATAGGGGATCAGACACCGTCGGACGTAACAGATCACGATCTGTAATAAAATTGAGGTCAGATGCAAGCACCCTATAGTGAGTACTAAAAGGTCCTCTGTATGTATTAAGCATGCAACGTAAAATGTTAAATTGCACTTAGGAGACTTGTGCGGAGTACTTTGAGCAAAAGCCGGCTGTTTTGAACAGATCATGTGCGAAAAGTTGTGTCTGGCCTGGAAACAATGCTTGACATCAGCATCAATCGAACAGAGCTAGTACAAAACGATCAAAAAATAAAATCTATTTCGCTTGACTTTGGCTTGCCATTAAAGTTTTGCCACATAATTTGAAGCATTTTATATCTACAAGCCGGGTCCTCAGATAAATATAACTTGGGTGCAGTGATATGTATCGTGAGGAATTGATGCAGGTCCAGGGTACGAGAATTGACGCCCCAGTCAGGGGGGTCGCGAATGAATGCTGCACGCGCTCTACTCCGTATTGTTCTCGAATTGAAAGAGCCTCTGATTAATTCCAAATTTATGCTGACTAAAGAGGAAAACTCTGAATATGACGCGTCTGACCATTGATTTGCGTTCAAGTCGCTCTGACCGATGCTAGTGAGGCTGGAATGTAGGCGAGGAATTCAAGACGCGTCACTGACCCAGGTCTTGATTGGTGGAAGAACGAGATCAACAGCCATGCCAACTCAGGTAAGTTAAGCTTAGCCGAACCGCGAAAATAACACAGTGGACAAGTTACCAAGTCACCAAATGAGTCAAGCAAGTAAAGGATGAAACAGTAATGAGATTCAAGCTAATCTAAACTATATCACAGTCTCTAATAGTAAGTAGATTATCATGTGTATTAGGTTGGTCTCTCTATAGACCTGTCACCATCGCAATGCGCAATCGCGTCAAAACATCGCGTCTAAAACCCCATCGTCTAGATCTAGGCAGTAGTGGTGGTGGCAGCCTCAGACGTAGAGGACTCCGACTCAGTTCGCGTGACTGTGGAAAAGGTTGTGGGCTGGCTTGAAGTCTCATCAGTAGAAGAGGTTGATGTAGCATCAGCTTCTGAAGTGGTGGAGGCAGCAGAGGAAGAGGTCTCAGCTGCTGAGGAGGAAGTCTCGGCAGCTGAAGTAGATGTAGCGTCAGCTGAAGAGGTGCTAGAGGCAGCAGCAGAAGAGGAAGTCTCAGCAGCTGAGGAAGAAGTTTCAGCAGCAGCTGAGGAAGAGGTCTCGGCGGCAGAGCTAGAGGTCTGGGCAGCGGAAGAAGAGGTCTCGGCAGCAGAGGAAGAAGTTTCAGCAGCTGAAGAAGATGTAACATCAGCTGACGAAGAAGAGGCGGCAGCAGAGGAGGATGTTTCAGCAGCAGAAGAGGAGGTCTCAGCAGCTGAAGAAGATGTAACATCAGCTGACGAAGAAGAGGCAGCAGCAGAGGAGGATGTCTCAGCAGCGGAAGATGTCTCGGCCGCAGAGCTGGAGGTGTCAGCAGCAGAAGACGAGGTGTCAGCGGCGGCGGAGGAAGAGGTCTCAGCAGCAGAGCTCGAGGTCTGAGCAACTGAGGTAGACTCAGCAACAGATGAAGAAGTCTCAGCATCAGATGAGGTAGAGGCGGCAGCGGAGCTAGTCGTCTCATCATCAGCAGCAGAACTTGTGCTGGCGGCCTGGCTGGAAGACTGGTCGACGGAGGATGAAGTAGTGACAGCAGCGGAGGTAGACTCAGCCTCAGAGGTGGTGGCAGCAGCAGATGTGGACTCCTCAGCAGATGAAGAGGTGGAAATTCCAGCAGGGTTGCCAGTCAACTGCTCAGAGGTGGATGAAGCGGCTTGACTAGATGTCTCATCGGCAGCAGAAGAGGTTGTCGCGGAAGCAGAAGTAGTAGTTTCATCGGCGGCAGAGGTGCTGGAAGCAGCCTGGCTGGTGGACTCCTCATCAGCAGTTGATGAAGTTGAGACATCAACAGAGCTAGTGGACTCAGCAACAGATGTGCTGGAGGCGGCTTGGCTGGTAGACTCATCGGCAGCAGAGGTAGTAGTCTCATCAGCAACAGAAGTGGATGAAGCGGCCTGGCTGGTGGACTCATCAGCAGATGAAGAAGTCGTGGCAGCAGCTTGGCTAGTGGTCTCGTCATCAGCAGCGGTAGAAGAAGAGGCAGCCTGGCTGGAAGTAGTCTCATCATCAGCGACCGATGTAGAGGAAGCAGCTTGGCTAGTGCTCTCATCAGCAGAGCTGGTGGAGGCAACCTGAGTAGACGACTCCTCATCAGCAGAGGTGCTGCTAGCGGCCTGGCTAGTGGTCTCGTCTGCGGTGGAAGTAGTAGAGGCAGCAGCGGAGGTAGAGGTCTCGTCATCAGCAACAGAAGTGCTAGAGGCAGCTTGGCTGGTAGACTCATCATCGGCAGCAGAGGTAGACGAAGCAGCTTGGCTGGAGGTAGTCTCATCATCAGCAACCGATGTAGAAGAAGCGGCCTGAGTGGATGATGATTCCTCATCAGCGACGGACGAAGTGGTAGCAGCAGCCTCGCTGGTAGACTCCTCGTCAGCGGCAGAAGAAGTGGTAGAGATTCCAGCAGGGGCACCGGTGAGATTCTCAGAGGTAGACTCCTCATCAGCAGTGCTGGTGGTGCGGGTCAGGGTGACAAAGGTAGTAACGCTGGATGTCTCATCATCAGTAACTGAGGTGGAAGTACCAGCGTCAGATGAAGTAGTCTCTTCGTCAGCCTCAGAAGTGGTGGTGCCTGCAGCAGCCGAAGTGCTAGTTTCCTCATCGGCATCAGTGGTAGAAGCACCGGCAGCGGAAGTAGTGGTCTCTTCGTCAGCAGCAGAAGTGGTAGTCTCATCAGCCTCATCAGTGGTGCTAGCAGCGGCGGCAGAAGTGGAGGTCTCCTCATCGACGTCGGTAGTGGAGGCATCAGCAGAGGTGCTAGTCTCCTCATCAGCCTCAGTAGTGGTGGTACCAGCTCCAGCAGCGGAAGTAGATGTCTCTTCATCGACATCAGTAGTGGTGGCATCGGCGGCGGAGGTTGAAGTCTCCTCATCAGCATCCGAAGTGGTAGTACCGGCGGCAGCAGCTGAGGTGGTGGTCTCCTCGTCGGCATCAGAAGTAGTGGTCTCATCAGCCTCGTCAGTGGTAGAGGCAGCGGCGGCAGAGGTGGTGGTCTCTTCATCAGCTGCGGAAGTAGTGGTCTCCTCATCGGCCTCAGTAGTGGTAGCTCCAGCAGCAGCAGAAGTTGAGGTGGTCTCATCGTCAGCCTCAGAAGTAGTACCAGCAGCAGCAGAGCTAGTCGTCTCCTCGTCGGCTTCAGTAGCAGTGGCTCCAGCAGCGGCAGATGTCGTGGTGGTCTCGTCATCAACAGCGGCAGCGGAAGAAGACTGACCAGCAAAAGTAGAGGAGACGGCAGTGGTAGTCTCGTCGTCAGACTCACCCGAAGTCACAGCAGTGCTTGAAGAAGCAGCAGCGCTGGAAGACTGGCTGGCAGGAGTGCTGGTGGTGGACTCATCATCATCGGAAGTGGAGGTTGTGACACCGCCAGCAGGGGCACCAGTGGCCTGGCTGGATGCAGCACTGGATGAGGCAGCAGCAGAAGAGGATGAGACAACAGCGGAGGATGAAGTGGAAGCAGCAGCAGAGGTAGAAGCAGAAGAGCTAGTGGAAGCTGCAGCTGAGCTTGTGCTGGTTGAAGCCTTGCTTGTAGAAGCGGGAGCACTGGTGGAGGTGGAAGCCTTGCTAGTGGAAGCAGGGGCACTGGTTGAAGTAGAAGCCTTGGAGCTGGTGCTGGAGGAAGATGAGCTCGATGAAGCCTTGGAGGTTGTTGTCGCAGCCTTGGAAGTGGTGGTTGCAGCCTTGGAGGTTGTAGTAGGCTTGGAGGTTGTAGTAGGCTTTGAAGTTGTGGTGGGAGGCTTTGAGGTAGTGGCAGGCTTCGAGGTGGTAGCGGGCTTGGAAGTGGTAGCAGGCTTCGAAGTAGTAGTGGGCTTCTTGCTCGTGGTGGCCAGCTTGCTCGTGGTGGTGGGCTTCTTGGATGTAGTGGCCTGGACCTTGACAGTGGTAGGCTTGGCAGACGATGTAGTCTTCCTCTTGAGAAGGCGTCTCAGAGGATTGCCCAAGCGACCGGAACATGTGCACTCACTATCGAATGTTAGCTACATCTCAAAGCTGACTCAGCTGAATACTCACGGTGCACAAGATACAAAGGTCTTACCCTTCTCAATGCACTGTTGAAATCGTTAGCCCATATCTATACCAGGTGAGATACCCGAGTGTACTCACATGAGCTTCACAAGCTCGGTCGCCGCCAGAGTACTCGCAGGTACTGACACCAGATCCATCCGCAGGCAAAGCAGCAGCGTTGACAGCAGCAAGGGATATACCCCAGACGATAGCCTTGATGAAATGCATTGCGAAAAAGACAATGTAGAGAATACACTACTTTGGTGGATGTAGTAGACTGTGAGATGGTTGATGAGAATAAATCCATTTCTGGTCAGATCTATGAGGGTTTTTTATAATAAGTGTTGCTCTCCATCTTGGCCGATGGCCGATATCTTCAAGTTCGCCTGTTTCCTAATCCGTCTGGGTCCAAAGTTTGTTTAGTCGAGATATTCAGAATAAACTCAATGTGCTATTCCAGCCTCATTCTAGCCACAAGAAGACCCTTCCAGGGACCAGTGCTAAAAAAAAAGTATGTACTGTTGTGTGAACTCAATTTCTATTTTCAGCTTTCCGCATATGGAATTGTGAGTGATAAGAGTACCAGGAGGCCGGAACTCTTTGGTAGAGAGACTGTAAACGGTGACAGGATAATACTGGTGGTGACATGATATGGAGATAGAAAAACAAGGCAGAGAATAGCTATTCCCGTTGCAATCAATTACGATCTGAATCAATTGTAAATAATTCTCCTAGATCGGAATAACCAAGGAAATGGTGAATTGAGATCTTCTCTAGCGACTCAAGTCCCCTGTCTCGAGAGGCACGGTCTAGATCGGAGAGCTGAACCGAGACAGAGGACACCATTCCAGTAACGGCATGCAAAACGGGCCTACCCGCGGCGCCACAGGCCGGGAAAGACGCAGGTCCCTTTACATTCCAGGCTGATCCTTTCCATTCTTAACAGAGAACGAGTCTTTGCCCCTTGCAGAACAACTGTCGAGAAACCCGACTACCCGGGCTCCCGCTGCAGAGACACCTTGGCGATTGTGCGGCTCCTCCTTGTGGCGTTTGGTCTAGATGTTTTTTCTGTATTACAAAACCGTTCACTACTGTTTTTTTCCTTCTGTTGACGGAGCAGAGGCTAATCGATGTCTCTCAGCCGTGCGCTGTTTCGCCGAGAGGCTTGGATCTGGGCTTATCTCCACCAAGCCGACATATCTTGACATCGCCATCATTCTATAACCTCAATCGAATGCGGTAATAAGTCATTATCTGTAATTCCCAAAGCACTGGAATCATCTCCACCGATCTTTTGGCGGAGATCGCGATTCACATGGACCGTCATGGGCCATGGCCAGATGAATTTACTTTCCAACGCCGGATGATCACTCAGATAAGCTTTTTAGTCACTCGCTGATCTGCAAACATCCAGACGCAAATCATGGTCCACTCGAGCAGGGTTCCCCGTGTTCCAATGACATTCTGTAGAGCTCTCGGCTGTCACTGCCCATTACAAGTACCAGGGTCGGTATGTCGTGCCTTGTCGCTCTGGTATGTAAAACTCCGGCTAGGCGGCATCCCGACCCTCTTTTCTCACCACCTATTGGCTCGCCTCGGACCTAGCTACGTATTCGTCCATAGCGTAAGCCATTTCATAGAATGGCTCGTATTAATCCAGAGCCTAGCCCATGGTAGTCCTGTCACTATCATAGTCACTTATCACCAAAATAGACAATGTTTGGAGTCTTGTTGTCTCGACTCTGTTTATTACCGATAAGACCATCACCAAACAGAGTTGCGCGACTCAACCAACACATCTAGCCCCGTAACCTACACATTAACGTGGCAGAGAGTCAATAACGTGCTCGTAAGACCTTTCCTACTTCGGGCTATCAAACAATGCACTTTTTCTCCTTCAGCTGCGCCATTTTGCTACACTATTCCCCAAAGCCTATGCTTGCGCGTCTCAGAACTTGAGCCATGGCGTGAGCAAAGATGTGATTGCTGGCCTAGAACTAGCTATCGAGCTGCATGCAGCTTTGACAGCTATCGATTAAGCATAACAGTTCCTCAAGCCTCGCCCTTGCATGATGCGGCTTTAACATGCGCCTCGTAAGATGGGCGCTCTATTGTTTGACTCGGTAAAACGCCCGCGATGCGGCTTAGAGCGAACCGGACGAGAGAGTCCGATACATGTTTCCGATCCTTCAATTGTATCTGGTCCAGCCTTATCGAATGCGTAATCATACAGGCAGAGTAATATCATGTTGCAAGCACCAGTATATGATCGATACTTTTTCGGGTCTTGGAGTCCTCAGTGATTGTAGTTCAGTCACTACTGAGCTCGTTTGCTAGGTATATTCCACGATCGTCTTGGCAGACGTATTAGAACTTCTTATAGCCCGCTAGGTGAGGCAGATGAGTCGTCATTCAATATCCTTTTTATCAGTGCTGATTCTGGAGCAATTATTCATTCACTGTAGCATCTGAGTTATGAGCAAGATGTGCTATTAGCAGTTAAGACCTGTCTGTGCTCACTGCCCAAAACTTAGCTGTGTGCCACTTACCTATGGGTCTTGGCATGCGTCGATCAGTGAAATCTCCGAATCCGCGAAAATCCCAATTAGGATGCATCTTCCGCCACTAAAGTCGCCGTCACTGTCATGAGGGAAGCATTGTCTAACATCTCTAAGCATTCTGCAGCTGACAAACAATTTTACGTCACATATTACACACAAATTATAACGCAGAGCCCACACTGGAATTGTACGTAGGCTAATTTCGTATGATGAATCGTTTATCACAGTGTCAACGCGCGTCAATGAAACGAGATTTGGTTGCTTTTTCTAATGCATCATGCAAAGGTACCTTGACCCAGCAATTTAAGCAGAACAGGAAACTGTTTCGCCGGCGTATTCCCCAAGCCCCTCAAATAAACTGCTGATGTTTAACCTTGTTTGCTTTTGTCAATTGAGAAATCTTACGGGAATAGTTCCCACCTTCTTACTCGGGTCAATCGTATTTCTTGGCTGGCACAAAATCGTACGTCAGGTCACGATACCCTGTCGCTCATTACTCGCGTGGAAACGCTTCGGCGGGCCGGGGTATCCGATGACAGCACATGGTACTTGCAGAGATTTCTCATTGGAGGATTTATCCTTGCCCTGGCACTGAAGGAATCTCTTCCCCGGTTTGGGTATCACGCAAAAGGGGCACGGTTCAGAATGGATCGATAGAAAGTCTCCCCGGAGACAACGATCTCTTTAGTTCGCGGGGACTAATCGTAGTCTCGGGTATATCCGTTTAATTGAATTGACTCAGTAGCCATGATGTGACACGCAAGATTGAAGACTGATTTTTAGATCTAAGAAAATAACTCAACCAACACAGACTACCATCGAGGATCTCGCGGCTGCGTATACGTCCCCTGAACTGCCTCAACATCGATACGCTGCTCCACTCTAATACCACTCCGAAACTGACGCGGCTGTTCCGGTAAAGAAGGCAGGTCCTTCTGCACGATCTCCTCTTGGCTCTCGGACCGAGAAACCACGTTGGTTATTGAGTAAGGGTCATGCACTTTGCTGTTATTTGCGCGCCCAGACCGAAGTTCATGGCTCTCGAGCCGACTGCCGTTGTAATGAGGTGTCTGAGAGTTGCCCGTCTTGTCGGTGGCGTAGCCTGCCATGACCCAGAAGCGACGCTTGAGGAGAGGTGTGACCATCGGGGCTTGGCCGACGAAGATGCCGACGCAGTCTTCGCGCATTGACCATAGAGCTGAGACACCTTTTTGGTTCAACTGACTCGTGTTAGTGTTTGTTGTTGTAAGAGTATGGTAAGGGGACTTGCGTTGAAGATTAGGACGAAGCGGAGAATCGCGGCGAACATGCAGAAGAAGCCCAAGCTGAAGAGAAGAAAGAGACCAAACTTCTTGAGGTGGTTGGTTTGTATGCCCACCAGGACCTGTAATTTGTTAATAGATATCGAACAAGGGACAGTGGTCGTTGTACCGGAATTGGTATAAGCATGATACAGATATCCGTAACCAAATTGAAGACCAAAATCACGACAAAGAAGGTAAGATTCTGAGGAACGCATTGGCCTGTCAAATGTTAACGAAGTCTCGGACTACTGTGGTGCTTCAGTACTTACGTCCTGGATCTGGCCAAACCTGCCAAAGGTGATGAAATGGTCGACACGTTGCAGCCAGCGTAATGATGATTACCACCACTGACAAAACCCAGATACAGACATTTCCTGACTTGGCCCGGCTGGTGGTGATGCCGTCGACATTGCAGATGCTAAGCCCCAGTTGAGAGAACAACGCCCCTGCGCATTAAACGACAAACCAACACGCACCGGACCAACAATTCTCATTCCCCGTGAGCTCAATATAGAACCAACGCTGTTTCAATCCTCTGAACAAGGAAGGTGACTGCATCGCCGATACTATTTATTCGTCGGCCCGTTCAGACTCAAATCTCCCAATGCAATACAATCCATCCTTCATTTCTTATTTTCGGCACCGTACTTCCGAAAATGTCCGCCCCCATCCGAGTCGCTGTCACGCAGGCTGAGCCTGTCTACCTTGACCTAGCTGCATCTGTGAAGAAAGCATGTGGTCTTATTGCCGAGGCGGCGCAGAACGGGGCGAAGCTTGTTGCCTTCTCTGAGTGCTGGCTACCCGGTTATCCTGCGTGGATCTGGTATGTTTATGTTTCGTTTGCTGTCTTGGCTTGTGCGTTTTGGCTAATCTCGGCAGGGCTCGATCTGTGGACTTTGAGTTGCAGACGAGATATATCTACAATTCATTGCCGATTGAGTCTGAGGCTATGGATATGGTTAAAGCAGCTGCCAAGGAAAATTCCATCGCTGTTGCTCTTGGATTTTCTGAGAAGAGTCCCTCTCATAGCGTGTACATCTCACAGGCTATTATCTCACCTCAGGGCGAGGTTTTATTGCACCGAAGGAAGATCAAGCCCACTCACATGGAGCGCACTGTCTTTGGCGATGGTACCGGTGCTGATCTGAACAATGTCGTGGAAGTGGACTTTGGAGCTGAACATGGTAAGATCAAGGTGGGATGCTTCGCATGCTGGGAGCACACGCAACCACTTCTCAAGTATCACAGCATCTCGCAGGGTGAAGTGATCCATATCTCCATGTGGCCGCCCATTGATCCCAGCATGGGCGTTAACCATCCTGGTCTGTGGAGCATGACGGCCGATGGGTCCCAGAACCTGTCCCAGACATACGCAATTGAGAGCACCACGTATGTGCTTCACTGCACGTCTGTATGCACGCAAAAGGGCATCGAAGTCTTGAAGACGCAGGATGGGCTAGCTTGTCGCCAGCCTGGTGGAGGCCACAGTTGCGTTATCGGACCTGATGGCCGCCGTTTGACAGAGCCATTGGGCGATGGAAAGGCGGATACTGAGGGTATTGTCTATGCTGACTTGGATTTGACAAAAGTGGTAGCGACTCGGGGATTTTTGGACATCGTGGGTCATTACAGTCGGCCGGATCTGCTGTGGCTTGGGGTGGATCGTCAGCCCAAAGAGAATGTCATTGCCAAGCAATACAAGCATGTAGTGCAAGAGGAGACAGAAAACACTGTCTATTGATAGACGGATCTAGTGTAGTCAGCAGTTATAAATCAGAGCTAGAATCTCTAAGTCAGCCAAATATTACCAAATCGAAGCTAGAGCAGCGAACATCTGCACGACTCTTACTCATCACCCATGCTTCATTAGACAATTGCCTCATTGTAATTCTCCGAGCAGCTATCCAAGAGCGTCAATTCTTTTTCAGTCATTCCTCTTGGCGGCATAAGTGTGGACTTGATGTCATGCGGGATGAGCTGTTTGTCTCACTGAGGCACCGATCTGTCTATCACGCTTGTTCCAAAAGGGAACCATGCCGCGATTGGCATTACCCAAGTTGGAGCCTGGGTAGAAACCAATCGTGATGAATCACGGTAATAATGACAATATAAACCAAGGGGGAATCTCTTCGGCTATTGATAGGAATTCTTTTAAAAAAGATTAATACTTGTATGTCGTCATCACTCTTACCAAGATGCCTGGAAAAGTGAATCTCTCAAAGCTTAACTCTGGGACCTTTCATTCTGTCCACCATACCAAGAACAAGACTGATACGGCGGCCGACATCCATCATCAATACTGGAACCAAACTGTCGGATCAACGCTAGAGAGATTCCTGTCCAGTGCCGGGTATGACGCTCGGAGCCAATACCGCATCCTGGATCAGTTCTCCAACCTTGTCGCCCCGTCTCTCGGAGTATCTCCAGCGCTGGGCGAACCACAATGGAAGAGCTTCATGACGGACAATCATTGCCCGGTTGAGCTCAGCTGGGATTTTCATACCGGCAACAGCAAACCCACGGTCAGATATTCTATCGAGCCCATCGGTCGTGAGGCAGGAACAGCTGCAGATCTACATAACGAAGAAGCGGCTGCAGAGTTCGTACAACAAGCAATACGAGCATTCCCCGATATCGATATGACCCTCTTCAACCACTTTTATCAATATTTCAATGGACGATGGGGTACTGATAGACCAGAGGGTCGTCGAAGCACTATGTTCTGGGCATTTGATTTAAAGGAGTCCGTAACTACGAACAAGGCCTATTTCTTCACAGGGCTGATCGCCCACGCAATGGGTAAGTCGACGCTTGAAGTCGTGGCGGATGCCATCACTTCTGCTCCGGGATGTCGGCCAGAGAATATCAGCTCTTTCGCAAGCTTTGCGAAATTCGCCCACGAGCATCAGCACCTGGGCCTTGAGATGGACATGTTGGCATTGGACTTAGTTCCCATCGAGAAATCGAGACTAAAGATCTACTTCCGAGACAGGCGAACAGATTTTCGGTCAGTCAAAGAGATGATTTCACTGGGAGGCAGGATGCATGGCGAAGAGTTTGACGTTGGCATGAGAAATTTGAGGAATCTTTGGGACGTGTTATTAGGAACAAGTGGAGTGCCTGATGATATTCCTCTACGACACAACAACCATCGCACAGCTGGGATACTCTACAATGTCGAGTTCCGCACGAACAGCACGACGCCAAAGGTCAAGATCTATATACCCGTCCGGCACTACGCAACAAGTGACTCACAAATCATTGAGGCCCTGGGAGGATTTTTGGCAGTCCAGACGAGCAAGCTGCCTGATATAGCGGTCGATTCTATTTGGGCAAAGAGGTATTCGGATTGTTTATACAGTATCTTGTGAGTAACAAGTCGCCTTGTACTACGTAAAGCAGACGTAGCTAATAATCACAAGCGGAGAGGGGAGGCTCTCGAATGGCTTAGGGGTTCACACGTACGTGGGCTGCTCAATACAGAGCGAGGGCGACCTTCGTGTTGTTGCTTATGTTAACCCTCGTCAATAATTGTCCCAAAAACGGGATTGTAAGTACCAGGGTCTAGTTAGGAGTTGTATCATGAAATAAATAAAGTAGAGATGTGAACTGGATTTATTTATTGAATAGAGACTCGTTGTACACTACCATCAATGTTGAAATCGTCCACTAACTCAGTGGGCCATCCAGGAACGGTAATTGAACGGAAATTGGGATTAGGGTTGGGACTGCCCAAGATTGCATCCAGATCATCTTCGCTTGAGATAGGAGATACACGATTCAATCTGTGTAGTGTCTTCCAAACCATCGTCTGCTTTATCCGGGACTCTATAGCCTCTCTTGGAATTCGTATCTGCAAGACCAAGCCTTCTGGCCACAATACCTTAACATAGTCGCTGAAGAGGTTTCGGGCATGTGGCCACATGTAAAAGATTGCTCGGTCATAAGCCGCATAGTCCTGCCAAAGCATGCAGTGACCAGAAACACTCCCACATTCTCTGCCGTCTTCTTCTCGAGATGTATATTTGGACAGCAAGTCCACTAGAAGATAGTTGAGCTGACTTGTCTGCCCTCGCTTCTCTCTATCTCGAATAATAGATGTACCCTCAAACGCTTTCTGGCAACTGCAATTCTTGTCTGGGCTCGAACCAAAACAAGCCTGCCCAACAAGTCGCCATTTATGAGCAGGATTGCCCCACCATCTCGAATCGATTGTTGCCGCAAGAGCTTCTGTGAGAGTTACCAAAACATATTTGTCATCTTCGACCTGGGGCCTGAACGGTGTAGGAAGGCAAAGGCGCAAACAAGCCAAGAACCCGGGTTCGGTATCATAATGCTCATTTATTAAACTCATCAGAATTGGCTTGAGCGTCCAATCCGAGCCGTGGCCAAATCTCAGCCTAGCTTTGAATGAGCTGATTCTCGTCGGGTCATCAGTCCATATATCGGTTGATGTATCGTCGGTGTTGAGAGCTTGAAGTTGAGTATAGAGATTATATTGTAGGCTCCTCAAACTCAAGTTCTGGTCCTGTGATAGTAAGATATGCGCAGGGGCGATATTTGTCTCATCCTTATTCCATCGTTTTATACTTTTGCGAAGATACAATCGTTGGTCTTGGAACGCCACATTTTCGCAGACTCCCAGAAGTTGATAAGTGTTCATGTCAATATCAAGAGACATTACTAGGAAAATAGAGGGACGGTCGCCGTTATTCAAGCAGAAAAGATGATCTCGGGTGGGGACTATCAGTTTGTCCAGCGGCAGATTTGACGAAAACACCAAATTCGAGTGGCGACCGGAAATAGTGAATGGATGCCAACCCTCATTAAGTTCAACATTTTCCATCCTTTGAGGAGAATTTTGAAACTCGAACAGGTGTATGAGGTTGATGGATAACGCGCCAGTCGATGAGTCAACAGTGGTGCCACGATACCACGCCCGTCCGTGATGCACGCCATTGTTACTAGTTATAAGTCCGTAGCTTGCCAATCGCAGTCCAATTTGGGAGGAACGATAATAAGCGGAAAGTGAAAGATCGGGCATCCACGACGGGAATTTAGAATAGTTGCGTAAACCAGCGGCAAATCGCAGAACATCTACGTCCTCCAACTCCAGAAGTGAATATGAAAACAGCCCAATGGCCATCTCCCTAAATGACAAGGAATAGTCTACACGTAGCACAGAGTCGTGTAAGCTATTAGTGAGCAAGGAGAGGATGCCAAAGACCCTATCGCGCGGATCAGCGCACTGGCACATGTATGTTACTCTAAGGATATGAAGGATACTCTCTTCCTACAATCTCTCTAGGCAAAGGTTCCGGAGCCATAGGGCGGTAGTTGAGTTCCAATCCCAGTTGTTATGGGTTTCCAGGGATCTCATGGTAGTGGAATTCATCCAATATTCTGAATCTCCGATCTGAAATGCCACTCTTTTTGCTAAAACGAGCTCTTGGATAACCCAAATGCGGCTAAAGTACCGCCTGCAAAGGAGCTCGCGGAAAGAGTCCGGCGATATGCCAGTAGATAGCTCAGAGTTGGCCAGTACCAATTCTTTCTGAGCTGGATAACCTGCCGGAATGAATGTTGCCATGTCTGGGCCGAGGTAAACCACGACTCGATGACAATTCTTGTACATTTGTGACATTTTCATCACTTGTGAATCCCTTTCCTCAACGTCATTCTGATTGATGCAGATAGCGTCGACCCGAATGGCACGAGTTCCTATTGGGAGCCGTAATGATTGCAGCATAGACCAGCAGTTCTGGGTCTGGAAAGTAACATCCCAATAGCGTCCGATATACAATGGTCTGCACTTGGAGCTGTCGCCATTCTCACCACCCCACGTGTAAGATGTTGATTCGTACTGCGGAGATCGGCCATCCTGATGTACCACTAGTTCGGCGTGTATAGGGGCGTTATGATCGGTAGAGGGACTTAGAAGGAGTAGTCTGAACTCTTCTTTGCCCAATCTGGAGGTATAGATGGTAGACTGAACGGACTTCTTATCATCTCCCGGTTCGATGACATCGAGCTTTTGTTTGTCTGGTAGTGGGCCCCTGTCAAGCTGTACGATTCTCGTAGGCGGCTGCTTGTATTCAACCGAACTAGGCCAGCGGAGGTTTAACTGCCCCAAAGGAGGGTCGGGCGGAGGTTGGGTAAAGGAAGGGATCGCTCTTTGCTGATTGATGTACTTTTCTATGTCGGGTACGCTATCGCATGCCTCACAGCGTGGAGTGTTACCAGTAATAACAACTCTTGGCTTAGAGCAGGTTTCTTTATGCCAACGAGGCATTCTGAATGTCCTTTTGCTTCAGAAATGGGTAGATTAGGGATCACCGTTTGAAAATGTCTGTCTGAATGTTGGTGAGATCTACCCCGCTTTTGCAGCCTGATCTTCTCGGGGTGGTCCTTGGGCTGTATTATCTGCAGCTGCTTCTAAGAACCAATGATATTCCTGATATGTAAAGCTAGGTAATTTTTACTGAGTGGCCATCTTTTGGAAACTCAACCTCTTAGTTGACAGAAGGGTCCTGAAATAAGCAAGTTATTACCCGCCGAGGCAGTCTGACCTTAACAAAGGAGACAGTATATGGGGATCATAGTCAGGCCTCTCCCAACCATGAATACTCCGCTTTGGTACTCTTTAAGAACTTGTGAACAGCTTCCCTTTTGGTCTAGTGCCCTCCTTTCAATCCTTTTGAGGCTTCATGAAATCTTTATCATACTTCAAAGCCCAAGCCCAATCTCCGATTCGGTCTTCCTGAACACAAGTGAACAACGTATATGATATGAACTGGCTCAGGCCCAGTTCTTGGGGTCCTCCAGCTGCCTGGACTATACTCGCTGCCCCTTGGATATGTCGTAATGCCATTGGAATATTCCCGAGAAGCATCTAAACCTGGATGTAAATATCTTCACACACTAAATCATCTGGAGGCTTGGAAAGGGAAGCTTACTTCATCGAATGATAGAACCAAAGCACTCGAAACTGATCGAGGATTTATTGACATTGGTTGCATCGCAACATCTTTTCGGAGTTTTGCCAGGTGCTCCAACTTATACCGAATAGCTATCTCTTCAAATTTGGTATTCGACTCTACCACGGACAAATGGCGAGAAGCGGCCAAGAGAAATCCTCTGATGAACTCTGCATCATGCGAAGATATGATGATCCAATTATTTCTGATATATTGGTGGTACTGACGTATAGATCTCGCTATAGGGCAGTGAGCGCTCAGATACGGCATGACAATCTTGATATCTGTTTGGTCAATCAGCCTACCATTGGCAAGACACGGGAAGCCTCGAAGTCAGAGAATCCGAAGGATTGAAACTAGAACTTACAATGGTCAAACATGAAACACTCATCTTCTGTGAGAGTTGAAAGGAAGTTGATGTATGGTGATAGTGTCGGCTGATGGATGTGAAGCTCCGCTGTAGATGGAGCCAGGCTCTGATTTAGAGACTGGCTTTTTGGGCTCGAGACTTTCATAGTATGAGTCTTTTCTGTTTTTGGACTATTTTCCATAGCAATCCTTTTTGCTTTTCCAGGTCCGCGTAGCTTCCGTGCTCTGGCGTGTGCCACCTGGGCAGAGTACGAACGAGCTTCGCGTTTTGACTCTCGGAGAGCCTCGGGTCCTGCATTATGTACCACTTGAATGAACTTCATTTTCATAAGCTCAAAGAGTTTTCTCTCCCATGGATGATTTTTTGGCACATCTTACGAGGCATCTGAAAACGTCTTCGTATTAGAGGTCTGTGTATTTCGGCATTTGTCAGCACGAATGATGCAGCTGAATATTGATCCTACTTAATAGGGACTAGCGACGGATTGGATAACTGATCACAAAATCCATTGTCTTTAAACATGATATGGAAGAACATCCCCAATTTCCGCGTAGACAGCTCCAAGGGCGTCAGCGACATCACCAGGCAGCGGCCCAGCCTCAATCGCATCGATATTAGAGTTCAGCTGCTCCACGCTCGATGCGCCAATGACGATAGCATCGCCAAGTTCTTTTCTCAGTGCTCCATGGTGCGCGGTCCACCGCAGAGCCGCAGCGTGGCCGCTAATTCCGTGTCGAGCAGCTGCAGCCAGTGCCTTCTCCGTGGCCTCCGTGATGGAGGGTTTGAGATAGCGGTCAGAGTACAGACCTCCAAGGAAAAGCTAATAGAAATATTAGTATATGCGTAAATGGATGCATGAACACGTACGGATTGATCAAACCGGCCGCCATGGCGAACGTTCTTATGGTTGCCAGCAAAGAATCCAGCTCCAGCGGGACTAAAAGCATAGAACGCGATGCCGTGTCGTCGCAGGACTGGAAATAGCTCTTTTTCGGCGGACCTCGCAATAGGATTATACTCTCCTTGATAGACGCTGGGTTTGACGAAATCGTGCTCCTCGCAAATCTTGACTATAGTCTCAACCTCTTGGGCTGTATGTTTGCTAATACCCCAGTACTTGATTTTTCCTTCTTTGTGAGCTTGATCCATAGCTTCACACGCTTCTTTGAGGTCAGTCGCCCGGTCGGGCTGGTGCAAATACTCGATATTGATCTGCTGGATTCTCAAGGCACTCAGGGAGTCATTAATGTCTTTGAGGATGTTCTCCTTCGAGTGAGCCCCGTCATGGAACGAGTTGACCTTTGTGTCAATGATGAAGTTCTTCTCAGGAACGTCTCCGATCTTTGGCTCGCTTGTGCCAGGTGCATGAGGTGAGTAGATGCGGGCAGTGTCAAGCTGGGTATACCCTCGTTTGGTAAAGGCATTGAGTAAGGCAATGACCTCGCTTTGTTCATGGAAGCGGACCATGGGGTCAGCCTTGCCGTCACCGACCTGTTGGTAGGTAATTAGATGTGAGGCACCTTTGAGAATGAATGAGGGGAGTTTGGCCTACATTTGCGACTCCCAAGACAATATTGATCTTTGAGGACTTTGAGGTAGACATTTTAGCTCAGGGAAGATGGGTATGAAATTCTTGGCGATTATAATGACACTTGGAACAATGTGATAGTGGAAAGCTTTGTAGCTTG
Source organism: Fusarium xylarioides (assembly GCA_013183765.1). NCBI lineage: Eukaryota > Fungi > Ascomycota > Sordariomycetes > Hypocreales > Nectriaceae > Fusarium > Fusarium xylarioides. The sequence continues at coordinate 107,150 of SRZU01000208.1, read as the reverse complement.
GTGGTTTTGGTGTTTTTCTGTCTTGGACATCTGCTGCCTCTTTATACTTCATTGATCTGCTCGAAAATCTCTTAAAATACTCGGAGTTATGCCTTAGTATTTGATCCTGCCTAATGAGGCAACTTCAGCATACAATAGATCTCTAAGCTACCTACTTTACGAAATCATGCGTCTTGGCCATGAATCACACGCCATCCGCTGAGGCCTGGAGTGGGGTTTAATTGCCCCCAACTAAGTTAAGTAAAGGTTAGTGGCTAGACTATTGGCTTACTCACTGAAACTTGATCCTTCCTTTTCAGGCAAGATCCGTTACTCAACAGATTAAACCCACGCATGCGCTCCACTACCTTGGTAGTTGGTATTCTAACATAGTCGGTGTATAAGCCGCTATCTTGGCTGCGAGCCTTTCAATATTAACAAATTTCGTCATGGTCTTCCCTTAGCTTTTTCCTACATCAGTCGAAGAAAGAAATGAAGTCACGATCGGAATTTTATCTTATACAGGTGTGCAATATGTATTCTATACTAGATCTAATAGTGATACAAGAAACGAATGCGGAGGTATGCAACTATGATAGCTCGGAAAACAGAAAACAGATAAACAACAACTAACGGGATATCTCAATGCATAAATGGATACAGAACTAAAAACGACAGGTGTTAATGAAGTAGGCAAACGGGGACGGTAATGGTGTCCAAGTCACGCTTAGTTAGAGTAATGGGCGACGTAGCCGACTTCCATCATGCTACCATAACCGTCGCAGGTGTTGCCGTTGGGATATCCAGGCTGTTAGAAAGTCAGTTTATACTTGGGAGATATTGTGGAGTCTTTGATAACTTACCCAAGTACCGCCAACAGCGACGTTGAGGATGAAATACATGGGGCTATGGCACAGCGTGTTCCAAACTCCCTCATTGTTGATTCTCGCACCCGAGATCTGATGGAACTGCTGTCCGTCCAGGAACCAGGTGATAGTCTCATCTCGCCAGCTGCTCTTGGCGCGGTTGAACTCAATTCTCCAGGTATGCCAATCTTGATTTGGCAGCCCAATCGTTCCCCCAATGCCGGTGCCTTCGTTACAAATGCCACCGGGGTAGACATCGCAGTGCGCAGTTCCGTATCCGGTCAACTGGCCGTTGACAGTCTCCATGATATCAAGCTCGCCACAAGATGGCCAGCTACCGCCGTTACGGAGAATATTTCCGAGCATCCAGAAAGCAGGCCAGATTCCTTGTTTGTTGTTGGTAGAGCAAGATCCGAATCGCAGGTTGGCTTCAGCTCTTGTAATCTTGCCTGCTTGGGGGGTGAAGACATATTTGCTCTCGACACGGCCAGAGGTCCAACCCTTGAGAGCAGAAGCATCGCGCCAGGGAACAAGCTGGAGGGTGTCGCCACCGCTGCGTTGGACGTTGCGACTGGAAGATGTGTAGACTTCGAGTTCCGCGTTGACGTTAAGATATCCCGTTATAATGTTCCATCGGCTAGTGTCAGGTAGAGTGCCGGCAGCGCCAGAGAAAGGATCCTGCCAGACACGTGTGAAGCCACTATAGCCTGGGGCATCCCAAGCTAGAGCGGTCGCGGAGAGCGATAAAAGTGCTGTAAGGGGTTGCTTGAAAAACATCTTGAAGGTAGTAAGAAGTACTAGTAAGTAATATTCGAATGAGACTGCTAAGTAGAGTGCTTAGAATGAAAATGGTGGCGCTGAAACGGTTCAATCTTATAGGATAGGGGGAAGAATGGCATTTGGTACGTATAGCTATAATCACTATCCTATTATTCCAGTGCCATGGGTCATATCCATCATGCTAACAGATGCAAGGGCCCGAGATCTCATGGCTCAATGCCGACGGACCTGTATTGACAGCCTCCCGCATGTCATGCTACTAGCGTGTCGATCTAGTGATCGCGTCACTTACAAAAAGTGAAAACCTCGAGCCAAGGAACCGCTTCGAAAGATAACTGTTTCTGCTAGAAGAACACTTCCCGTGCTAAGTATCTCAGCAAAATGATTCTCCATCTCCCAGACATGATCCAAAGTCTCGTCACCACTCAACGCTCAATAACAAGAATTTTCGCATTCCTCTCCCTATGATCAAGAAGCGTGACCTATCAGAGCGTTACATCAGTCGCTCGCAAATTTCATGCCCTACAACCCTGCTGGGAGGAATATTTCCCGAGAAGGGAAACTAGCCCGTGCTGGTTAGAGTGGATGATGCACCCAAACCGGACTAGGAGTCCAGTCATGACCTTCCAATTCCATTCAGGATAATCAGAATGGTCACTTGATTTGCTAGAGCAATTTGTTTCAGCGCGTAGAGACGGTCCAGTTACTGGCGAGACAGGTGACCTCCTCATGAGCTTAAGATTAAAAGGCACGGGTCTGCGCGTTTCTCATTAGTACCGGTGGATGATCGCAACTGGCAGGTTACATTGAAGTCATTTGTACAGTTGTTCATTTGAGATATGGCCAGAGTTAATTCACTATCCCTGTTGACGGTCAAGCCTCCGCCATTGATGGACGAAGACGAGGTGGCGATAAGCTTAACCTAATCTCAAAAGTCAATTCAAGTGATGAAGTTTATAACCCGGGTGCCAGATTTATTTGAAGCAAACTAGAACTGATGTTATTAGACTTGCTATACACTGATGATAGATCAACATCATCCAACCCATTCTATGTCAGCCGCCTTGGCTTGTTTTAATGTCATTACTGGCAGATCGCGTGCTGTAGGGTACTTTGGTCTCGAATCGTGGCGGGGTTTGCGCGTTTTGCTAACACGGTACTAGCCTTATCGTAGTCTATACTTCTTATCGGGAGTTGATGGGCCAAAAACAGGCTGATATATGGCATTGATCTGTAGCTTTCCCCTTTTTTTGCGTACAACACTAACGCTGCGACTCCGCCATAACAGGCAGATTCAAGGCTGACAGCAACGCCGCAATCCTCTTCGCTTATCGTTATCGTTATCGATATCTTTGGAGCGTCATCTTACAACGAAACCGGTTTCTAAACGCATTTCTTTTACGAAGCCGCCATGCAAACATGTCCAGCGACTCTCAATCGCCAGCAGAGGTCACTGGCCCAACGGCATTCTGGATCCTCGCCTCTCTAGCGTCAGCCGCAGTAGCTCAACCGTCGGGTAATCGAAGAAGAGACAATGACATCTTCGGAGGCAATGTCGATATCGTTCGCTCTATTCCCGCCGTGTGTCTCATCGATTCGATCTTTGACTTGTTTGTACTGGCCGGAGGTATTTTGAGATTTTACTCGTCACACAATTCTACTCAACAGACTCGTTGCAACTCACCAAAAGCCACAGGCCTGGTCGTCAGATTAGCCTTGACAATATTTACAGTCCTACCTCAGACCATCAAGGTCTTTAGTCTCCAGGGCGTACCTGCGACGCAAATTTGTGCCTTCATCTTCTTCTTTGGCACTATTACCAAGCTCCTGGTATCCATTTGTGGATGGGAGCCGGAAGGGAACCCCCAAGAGAAGGATAATTCAACCTCAATTGACGTCTTCTTGTCGTCAGTATTCCAGGCGCCTTTCGAGTTCTGGATATGGTTCAATATCAGCCGACAAGCCTCTTTCAAACTTTCCACTCAGCTAGAAAACTTTTGCGACTGAGCCGCGATGATTGTTAGCTTCTCCATGGTATTGCAGGTCGTCATCTGGATTGCGTATCTGGCCGCGCGACGGCGCCTAGACCTCTCAAGATCATTCTATATAGTACCCATGCGAGGGTTTTACTTGGTCATGGTGGTCCTTGGGCTTGCAAGACAGCCTTCTTCGAGGAATACATCGGAAGCGACGATCAAGCCTCCACCGAGGTGGATGGACGTATTCAATTATAGTTCGGGCTTGATCATCTGTACTGGCATTGTCAGCATAGCTATAGCCAAGCTGTTGGAATCAGTCGGAACTTTCTTAGTACTTTTGTTGTCTCGCGGTAGCACGGAAGACGAACAAAGCGGGCAATCGGAGGTGCAAGCCATCTCGGGTGGAGATACCACTGAAGAGCAGGAAGAGACCACAGACCAGCTGTTTGAGGGCCATCCTGGACCGTGGCTGGGAAGGATAGGCGTTGTCCCGGATCGATTGGTAGTGCGGGGCCTCATGCTGAATACGACAGCCAGCACGAGCATTACGCTGACAGTGTTCAACCTTATCACCACTGTCTTCTACTATCTAGTTTACTTTGATGGGACTGGGACAGTAAACCCCAGTTGGACAAGTGTCTTAGGTTAGTGGCTGGTAGGATCGGAACCTTCGCTATCATAGCAAGCTCTGGGTCTGGAGTGTCAGGAAAAGACCAGACGGTATTGCGATAAGTAAATGAAGGAATGACAGTATAACTCCAGCTGCAATGTACACATATATCTCCAGAACAACTATAGTCTACATAAATAAAGACAAGACCCATTGCGAATAGAACAGTAGACATAGGAAAACCCTCCAGAACACCAAATGGCAACCACCACTGGCTGTGTTGTATAACACTCATCGTTACTGAGACATCCTCCCATTACCATAGCACGCGTTCGCTGCGACATCTCCACAACCTCAGTAGTCGGAAGGATGACGTCGGTGCTCTCTTCGAGGTTCGTATCTACCTGAAGGTGATCTACGCGACCTGTTCGAAGGTGATCTGAGTGATCTGCTCGAATGCCCTCTCCGCGGTCTGTCTGAAGGTGCCCTCCCAGATCCATCTCGAGATGCACTTGATTCGAGATCCATCAGTCTGACTGACTTGGATCGATGGTCGGCATGGCCATGGATGGCGGTAGCGTAGATACCGGGATGGATGACGGAGAGAAGGATGACTGAAATGGCGATCATACTGGCAAGAGTTTAATGTTAGACAAATGGTCTCTTGAGGAAAGGAGATGAGGTGAACTTACCACCCATCGAGGATCATAAACTCAACCTCTTGTCGCATCATGTGTCCACCAACACCGCCGGCCAACTCAGGGATACTGAACTGTTAGTCAAAGGTGTGTCGAAAATCTAATGAGATAATGTCACTTACCGATAGATGCAACGGGTGAGAACGAGAAGGAATACAACCGTGAGAGAGATCAGAAAGATGTTGAGGTCCTTAGGTAGATGTCGAAAGACACTTCCGCGTACTCGACGCATACGCAAAGCAAAGTCAGCAGCAAGAATGCCTGCAATAGCCATGACGACAGCCTGAAATGTCACGCCAAACACCATGATCACCCTACCAACAGTTCCAAGAGAAGGATACTTCTCCGTCATCGACGCCATAACACCACCAACGCACTGCGAGAAGAACCCCAGCATATCAGCAGTAACGAACGGCCATGTCCAAAGCCTCGCCGGAAGCTTGGTATACTGCTCCCCAAAGTACTGCACCAAAGCACGAAGGGTCATGTACAGCGCTGCAGCGAGGAACGACGGACCGACCATGAGAAGCACGAACTGGATAGAGGTAGCTGCACCATCCCACGGGTTCTTCGACATAAGAATTCGGCCGGCGTAGCCGCAGCATTCGAGCAGACTGCCAATGAGGACGAGGATGGTGTAGCCTTTCCAGAAACGCCAGTAGCGGAAGAGGAAGTAAACTTGAACGAGGGTGCAAATACCAAAGACGACACCGAAAAAAGCGTTGCCGCCCATGTTGGGGACATAGCCGTAGATGGTGTCCTCGAGGGGACAATCGGGAGAAATTTTCTCACATCGTTCTCTTTGAGTGTTGTTCATCTTGATAGTCGGATGCTCGAAACAGGCGATGAAGGTGAGTTCAATGAATGGTTGGAAGTCGCGGTTCGTCAGTCGTCGGATAGGATATAGTGCTAGCTTGTTATGAAGATTTAGTTCTCAGACTAGAACAACACAGCTCTTTTATCTTCGGTACCTCATAATAATCGGTAACGGAAATCCCGTTGACTACATAAATGTGGCAGTGAAAACAAGCAAACCGCGTCTCCCTGGAGGGCTGTGCCATTCAACCTTATATCAAAGCATGAGACGGCGGTATCGGGATTCCGGATCGTCAAGATTATGCTTAAACTTAGACATAAAGCCACTTGTGCAGGCCGGGCGGTAATTTTACAGGTCCGTGATTGGCTTGTTGGTCGAGTGCCAAGGGCCAGCGATTCGTCAGACGCTTGTTCGGGATTCCGACAGCCTTATCTGAGATGATGTCTACGCGTCCTCATTTTACGGAAACAGGATTTGATATGTAATTTTATGACTGAGAAAATGGAAGTTTGATACTGATTTTAAAGTGCTGAACATTCGATTGGAACCGGTGAAGGGCGTCGAAGTTAGTGGTGTATACGTCGCGGTTGAGCGAGCGGCTTTCAGAATGTTCACATATATGGGATATTCAAGACATGATATAGAGGGGAGCCAACAAAGAATTCAACAAGGAAGGTAGAATAAACCATGTAAAAATAGGGAAGCGCCAGGACTGGCAATATTGTCTGCTCGCCCGGTGCTTCGACCAACACATGGAATCCCATTGCCTCGTAAGACAAAAGGGAGGGCTGCCTTCTGATTGACATTGCACACGGAGTTTCCCGAATAACGTAAGTTCTTTCCTCTAGCTAGTTGCACAGTGAATCACCGGCATGTATGATATGCCACTACCATTCAGAAGCAATCGACGACGTACATGGATATTATTCTCATGCCGTCAAGATCAATCACTGAGGCCTCCCAGGTATATAAATCGCAATAACTTCTCATCTTCACAGAAAATATAAATCTTCCACTTCTCATTAAAACTAATTAAAAGGAAGTAAACATAACTTATATGCCACATGATAGCCGTGACATACATCTGCGCTAAATGCAGAGGAGTATTAGACACTGAGCGAGATATCAGGCGATGTAGACACGCCAGAGCAAGATCACGACGCCACAGATGTGCCAGCCGTTACTCCACACATAGTTCGGAAGACAGGGTGCTGAATTGGTGGTATTGTGAAACTTGTGTTGCAGCGTACTACGCAGCGCAGGGAGGAAATGATGGGTACCAAATTTGGTAATGCTGTGATGCAATGGCGATACTGGTCTAGACCTTGGTAGTAACCACGACCTTTTTGCTAGAAAAAAGACGCATATGATTGCTGTAACACAAAAGGCTTCACTGATGTAGTGATCTAAATTGGACTCAGAACCTGTCAAACAGCATATGCTGAGTGATATTCGCGTGGATACAAACACTCGCTCATTCACTTATCATAAAATTTAGAACTAATTCTTTTCAGGCCTCTGCACTATCAACTGTTTGTTATTCACCATATTTCCACAACTATATAAAGCTATAGTAATGGCACTCACAAAAACCTCTCCTCTCCCATCAATCTCCTCATTATACAACCCTAAATACCCCAATTATAACAGCAGACTTAACAGAAAGTGCAAACCACTAGATCATACAATGTGTCATATCGTTAACGTCACTTTCCGCTGCTGCCGCTGTCGTGCCATCACCAGATCGAAGCAGGATTATGCAAAATGTGCACAAAACCCTGACCCCAATCAGCCCCTTTGCCCGCCGTACAATTGCACGTCAAGTGATGTCACACGGCCAGTCTTCTGGATGGAGTGTGACGCGTGCTCTAGGGAGTACCAAGCTTGGTACACGGCGCAGCAAGCCGGATTCTACTACGATCCTGATCCGCCATTTGAGATGATCAATATTTGAGACTGAATCATATGGTTTCGGAACATGAGAGTTAGTCACAAACCTCTCTTGGTGTATAAAGTCTAGCTACCTGGCTAAAAGAGATAGCTGTTTCCTTTTCTTTAAATAAATCCGCACCAACAGAATTTATCAAACTCTTCAAGTCCACATTATAACAAGACAGAAGAGTGGAAGTTATTTTGAGAATGTGCGTTATTGTTAAATATACTTATACGTGCTCTCGGTGTGGGAGAATCACACTGGAAGAGGAGCGTCGCCATTGTTGTGCGCAGGCTATAGCGCATGGGAGAGATTGCCCAAGCAGCAATTGCGAGCAGCGGAGCGCGAACTCGGTAACCCCTTGGCACCAGTGTAGATCCTGCATGGCAGAGTACAACGCATGGTTGGCTGCTCAGCGACAAGGACACTATTATCAGCCCAATCCGCCATTTCTATAGTTGAAGAGGTAGAATCCTAATCGTACGAAACTCACTGCTTGTTCATTTGCTTGATAACGGGCCACAGACAGACCTCTTTGATAGTTTTATGTGTCACAGTTGTAATAGAATCGTCTCGTGAAATCTAATCGGGTGATGCGTAGACGTTGTTCCGTCGTGATTAAATGAAGATTGAGACATACGTATAAAAACTTTATATGTTCTCGGTATCAAATCTGAGACTCTACAGTACTTCGCCCGTAATCATCAGCAATCCCAGAAGACAGTTAATTTCCTCTCAAACGGAGCATATTCAAAACCTCAAACTTACGTCAAAGAAAAGAAATTGATAATGTGCTACAGGACAGCCATATTCTACAAGTGTGAACGCTGCGATAGAGACCTCGGTTCCGAAGTTGACATTACAAGATGCATGACAGCCCTGCAGCAAGGCGTCAGCAGCTGCACAAATACTATGTCGATGGCACCCGTCTGGAGAACAAAGCCTTGGACCAGTTGCTCAGCTTGCACAAGAGAGTTTGATCAATGGCAGGCAGATCTGAGACGAGGATGGCCCGTTCCTGACCCTTATCCTCCATTCCGACGCTACTGACTTGACGTCTATAAGAGGGTATAGATCCTTCTATAGTAGAAAGGCTTTGATTAAGCTATCAAACTTAGATCTCGCTTTGAACATATCTGTGATTCAGTGAATGAATAATTATAGACCCAGCGATGTTGCCTGAGCTGTTAGGTTCTTGGTAGCGCTGGTAGCCATGCTGTATAGGACCACAGTGAATGTCAACTCTATGGCATCGCATATCATTCTCCTAGCACATTGATCGCTCCAAAACGGCACATAACTAACTGATACAAACACTCAACAATCGCTGGCCTTCTGAGTATATATAAATCCATCATCATTCTCTTGAAGTCTGCTCATTTGGAACAAAGAAGATTCCCCTTTCGCTTAAATAAACTAAGATGCTACAACTATCTGATCGTCATTCTCACCAACCTAGAAAATCTCTCCAATCTCAAAAATCAAGCCCCAATATGTGCCAAGTCACAGACACACTCCACCTCTGCGAACGTTGCAAATGTCAACTCAAATCTAATATCCAAGTCAGAGAATGTCCCAAAGCCCGGGCAAAAGGCATTCATGTTTGCCCAGATGCGAAGTGGACAACCCCCTGGGAAATTTTGGAGCCGTTTAAACAGTGTGAAACATGCCTTTCGGCTTTCTTTTTCTGGAAGCTGCGTGTAGATAGGGGTGACGACGTTCCAACACCTGATCCACCTTTCCCTGGGTTTGAGGACTATGGGAAATGATATGATATCCTAGATAGACTGGAAGAAGAACCTGCCTCAATATAAATAGCTTTCAGTTTACCATAAATACACTAGAATGAGCACATCCTGCTCATACATCATGCCTGATTAATTAATGAGTAGCTATAATGAGGTTGATTCAATGATCTGGATTAAACTCTTCTGCTATAAATATTGTGTAACATGGGTAAATATTACCCAGGTAGTGAATCACACTATTGAAGTTATGCAATTTGGCGCGCTTGTATGCTAGCTAATCCGTTATGTTACACTCTTGATACAGTCTTGATTTCATCAGCGTGATTGTGAAACTTAAGTTACATATATAAAGCAAGGTAACGCTTGCTGAATTCAGTGGAACACAAACTCTTTCACGATGCAAATTTCTCACCGCGAATCACTGATGGTCTCCAAGTATATCTACTTCGTCAATCTCAGAGCCTGGAACGCTTTCTCTCTTTCGCCAACACTCCCATCACGACCAATATCACTTCAAATAAATATATTATCGCTAAGCATATCAGCGCGCCGATATGTGTGTCTGTGTCACCACTTATTTCCGGTGCTTACGGTGTGCCCAGGTGATACGTAGCGAGTACAGCACCCAGAAATGCGCGAGAGCGACTGCAGAGGGAAAATGGCGTTGTAGTCTGGAGGACTGCACCGATGGGACAGTAAATCGACTTTTGAGATGGCGTGAATGTTCTGTATGTGAGAGGGAATATGATCGGTGGCAGGCAGCTCTGAGGGCGGGAAGACCCTACTATCCTCACCCACCTTTTGCCTAGAGTGGCAAGTCTAGGATGGGGCCTATTGGAGTTTGGGCTGTGGGGAGTAGCTTTTGTCTCTTATGGTAGAGATCAGACATATCTCTTATGGTCTTGATGTAATTTTAGTTAGGTGACAACTGACCTAATGGAGAAGTTCTCCCATACTGTTGATTCAAAATATATAAGATGTGTTGTTCTCCGCGTCGCGAGGCCCTTCCACTGCATGTAGATAGTGTGAAAGCTCCGAGGTTTGAGAGCTAGAAAAGTGTACGGCTGTTGTCTGCGACTACAGCCTCAACCTCGAATCCAACGATTTACTTCTGGCATTGATGTCATTGCCTCCAGATTTATAAACTCCATGAACAGTAGTACAGTAGATAGTCTGAGCATGTACACATATAGAACTCACCGCTTCTGAACATGTTGTCCTAGCAAAGATCCGAAGGTCCATATATCACCTGTCTATCATCTTTGAGATATACGGGAATGTCCCCTGAATCAGGCATTGACAGTTTGCTTACATCGTTCAGATGTTTTGGGATCCATACCAGCCAGAAGATCCCAGAGGCTGTGAAGGTGAGATGTTGAGCCTGATGCGCTGTTACAAATCCATGGCCTTTGGATTATAAGATTTGATTCACTATAGGGCCAAGACATTTGAAATCGATGTATTATCCTTGTGAATCACTAGCCTTTTCCAAGTATATAAACTCGCCATCCTAGCTTCAAGAAAATCTCTCCCTCCGACATCAACATCAGCACTACACTCCATTGCGATTCCACACTACTATACTATCAATAACCTCTTCTTTAAGTTTTCTCATAAACTACTAGCTTACGATGTGCTGGCTTACGAACATCACTTACCGCTGCAGACGGTGCCAGACGCCGACAGGCGTCGGCCTTGACATCCGTCGGTGCGATAAGGCTCGCAGGGATGACAAGACACATTGTGACACAAGCGACTGCATCGAAATTGATCAGGACAGAAGTTCCCCGTTTGATCATTGCTCAATATGTATGGCCCAGTACAATACAATGCCTGGGTGGCTTCGGGCAAATCATACACCCCAGACCCTCCTTTCTTCTAGCAATCTGGAAGCTCGATGGCATGTATCAAATATGGAAAACCATGTATAGACTGGCTGGGGTAGAGCCTGTTAGAAAGGGGCCCATGAGGATGGGAGTCGATATCAGATAGCTGAAACAAAGAACCTGGTGTTTTGATAGCCTTCGAGAACAGTGATATGTAGAAAACATTTGCTCAGCGACACACGGTGAAGAAGACTATGACGAACCTTCCAAGGAGATGTGATTACTTCGCTTCGTGTATGCGCCGATGCGACGATATACGGAGCCCTGGCTATGGAATACCGTGAGACCTGATTCAAAGTATAGAGATCTACATGCTAGAAATTCGTCTTCTTCAAGGCTCTGTCATTGCTATAGGCTTCTGCTTTCGATACTGAATACGTTCTCAGGGTACTTACGGCCGAGCAAGGTGATGCTTCAGCAGTCTCTGACTATTGGCCAAAGGTCGGCTTCGCTGCGGTAAGACTTTAAGGTGTCTATTCACTCAGCCTAGATTTTGTTCCTCGCTGTATATCAAGATTCACCGCCTTATGCTTCACTTGTCACCAGGTACTTTGACGGAAGTGAAGTCCGGATCCATGTGATGATCCCAGACGCATGGTGGCCCCCAAGGAGCCTATAAAATCCAGCATTCAATGCCAACTCAACCTTCCAACAACAAACTTTTAGAAGAAACGATTGCTATCCACTAAGGAAGACATCATTTCTAAGAACATTGCTTACACCAGCGATAACATGTGTATCCGCGAGATCATATACTGTAATGCCTGCGAGCATACCGAGACTTTGAAGTGGGTATACTGCGCATCATATTTAGGACTGACTAGTACAACTACCTTCCACCCTCCGCAATTGGTGATCAACGGGGAAACTAGGACCACCGTAGGCGGCAGCTTTACTCCTGAGACCTGCCCGAATCCAGAATGCCCTAGCAAGAAAGAAGCTGGGGAGGATGACACGAAGGAGGTGGAGGAGAAAGTGACGGAGAAGCAGCCTGAAGGTGACAAGGAGAATGAGAAGAAACATGGGAACGACACTGAGGCCTAATTCATTTGATCGGTAGATAGGTAGCACCTAGTTCATTATTCCGTAGCACGATGTAGAGCTAAGCTAACACCTTCAGGACGACTCAGTATTCAGACACTGATCCTCTCCTAATTTAACAATTTGATAAGAAATTCATATTTTATATCTCTTCAGAGTGTCTTGCCACTTGATATAAGGCAAGTCCGTGTATAAACGCGTGTCTTTACGCTCAAACACATGAGCTACACCCTGCAAACCCTTAACTGTAATTTCTACATAATTTCTATACTGGTTACTGGAACCCCGAAGTCAACAACACCATGTGTATAAAGGATGTCAAGTATTGCACGGCTTGTGGCCATACGCAATTTGCTAGGTGGGACTATTGCCAGCCGTATATACGTGGCGCCGACACCCAAGAGCGGACAAACATTCTCAAGGGATGCGCGCCTTATTATGAATGGCATCTTAAGCCAAGAGTACCGGAATATAGTGTATACGTAGTGGTAGTTCTAACAGCTGAGACATGTCATAACGTGACCTGTCCAAGCAAGAACAAGGGGAAGGGGAACGAGAAGAGCAAACCTTCAAAGTAGAGTTTTTCATATTGCAAGGACAACATGTCTGGGGCGGGCCAGTAGGTATACTTGATAATATAACTGGAATATATTACCGTACCAGTTTATCCCCAGGAAAACATAATACAGAGCTCTGCCACACACTGGTTATGACTGGTGATTTGTGGATAGCGGAGCCCCGTAAATGCTGATCAAACGGACCTGCGGAGTTCATTTTGCTTTGTGAGCGGGATTCCGTGTGTGAATAGAAGACCTTGTCCGACGGAGCTCACGACACCCCAATGTAGAGCATGTCATTGATTCATTCTTACTATTCGGCAAATATATCCTCTTCCGGTTGGTCAAATGAACCGGTTTAACAATCAGATTCTTGCCAAATAACATCGGGCACTGGCTAGACTGGCAGCCCGCCGCCTCTAAGATTATCTCTCATGGCATCTTGGTGACATATGCTAACAAACTTCATGAGTGAACAATTCTCTAGATTGCACGTTCCAATGTAGCTGCGGATTAAGAACTCTCACTCAGAGCTAAGACATAATTGATATGATAAGAAGTTCCCAGGGTTGGTGATCTTAATCAGTTTGTTATATTGTGGATGAGAGTCATTCGATGGAATGCCAAGTCTTAGATCTGTAAGCACAAAATGTTTCACCCCCAGTTGAAGCCGTATTGGGAAAGAGTTTATCGGCGGTGAAAGAGTGTCTAACTTGGCTGGGAAGATGGTTGTCCGTTTCCAAGATAAAGGCATGTTCAATGTCGTCATTGCTTATGCCTATGCTTATGTGCGCGCCCTTCAGGTCTGCCATGCCCTGTGAATGCGCCCTTAATGTGATGACGATATGCTTCGACGTCAATGCTCTTTATTTCAATCGCCTTTGACCTTTGTATACAATTCTCATTCTTGGAAAGGGAAGTCATCCATTCGTCTTGAGTCGTTCATCATCATCACAATGGCCACAAACACAATTGCAGAGTTCGCCACAACATCCAGCATGGATCCATCACGCCAAGGAGATGCTATGGAGATGTCTTCTTTAAGCCACAGTCCACTCAACAGAACTGAAGATACAGTGAGAAACGAGGACGAACCACCAGAGAACGCCACGAGTGCAGTTCCTGATGGTGGATATGGCTGGACAATTGTTGCATCGTGCTTCACTCTACTTTTCTGGATAAACGGATACACGACAGCCTGGGGAGTGTTGCAAGCCGCCATCGTTCAGTCACCCCGACTCCATACTAATATTCGAACCATTACGTTCGTTGGGAGCTTGTACATGGCTTGCATGGTCGCGTTTGGCTTGATATCGATCAGATTATCAAGAGAATATGGTATCCGGATCACCAGTCTCATAGCGACAATCTTCTTCGGAACGGGTTTGATCATTACCAGTTTCACGCTCGAGCATCTTGCGGGACTGTTCTGCATTGCTGGACTACTTGTCGGGTTGTCAACATCGCTGCTCTACACTGCGACAAACACCATGCCCACTCAATGGTTCAGCCGTAAACTCGGCACTGCCAATGGAATCGTCAAAGCCGGAGGTGGTGTTGGCGCAACTGTGCTTCCTTTGGCAACGCAAGCCATGATCGACAAGGTTGGACTTCAATGGACATTTCGAATCCTTGGTGCTTCGATTCTTGTCACTGGACTACCTTGTGCCTTTCTCCTCACAGAGCTTAGGCGTGATGGATCAACATCGAGATTTGACTGGTCACAGTTGAAGAGCATGCCTTTTCTGACTCTCACCATGTCAGGTGCTGTCGGAGTCTTCGCTCTCTTTGTGCCGCCATTCTTCTTACCCGTTTTTGCAAGATCAATCGGTCTTTCAGCTTCGACAGGTGCTGGTCTTGTCGCAGGTTTCGGTGCATCTACAGCCGTTGGTCGTCTCTTCGGCGGCTGGATCTGCGATCTCATGGGTGCTTTCAACTCTCTGGCGCTTGCAGCTCTCATCAATAGCGTGTCGATGCTAGCAATCTGGCCCGTCAGTTCATCGCTCCCGCCACTTTTCGCTTTCGCCATCATCAACGGGTGCGCGAACGGGAGCTTCTTCGTTGCACTGCCGACAGCTGTAGCTGCACTTGCGCCTGGATCAGCTGCTGCGTCTATAAGTCTTATGACGTCATTCTGGACACCTGGATACTTGATGGGCGCGCCTTTGGCGGGGATTTTGATTGATGCCGCGGGCGCGTCAGAGGCTTCGTCGATTGAGCCGTATAGAGCGGCTATCTTTTATGCTGCTGGTGTCGGGTCTGCTGCAACGTTTTTGATCGTTGTGTCGAGGCTTATGTTGAGTAAGAAGTTGATCAAGAGGTTGTAGTTCTTGAGTATTTTGTTCAGCAAAGTTTTGACGCGCTCGAGGCCTCTGAATCATTGCCTCCATCGCACTCATTTCGTCCGAGTATATCTTCCATCACCACATCCCCTCCCCTCTTCTTCATCTTCTCACCTCCACAACACCATTTATCCTTACCCAACGATCCAAAATCTCTTTTTAATCCTTTGCGCCTCTTCACCATGCCGCCCAGGGGCCGTCCAGACTCCCGAATGGGCTCTATCAACGTCAGCTTGTGCAACGAGAATGACCCTAAGACTATCCTATGCAAAGAGATCAAAGACATGGTTGGAGAGATGCCCTGGCTTTAGTTGGGTACAGCGGCTCCCACCACCATGGAGCTTTCGTGGCTGCAAAATCTCAACCTCCTTCTCGGCCGAACTGTCAATGTCGTTAATCAGGCGGACGAATCGACGGCTGATATGTCAAAAGAAGTCAAACACACCCTCTTGTGTCTTGCCAATCGATTCAAAAACTCTGGAGGAAAACGCGTGGTTACCAACGAGCACCTCATCAAGGCGATCCACTACTTTGACGTCCGTATGCTCGTTCACGATGTGAACGAGCTCGAATCAGACAATCCCACTAAACCTCAAAATGGCTTCAACCGCCAATTTTTCGTTGATCAGAGCAGCAGCGATGTACCTGACGCTCGTCTGCCCTCTTCCGACAATCAAGATGGCGCCAGCTTGTCGACAGCAACAAAGCGCAAGGCCTCATATGATCCGACCAGTTCAGCGTTCATGCCTCAGATTAGTAGGGCCCGAAAGTCTTCTTGATGTAAGTACGGAACTGCATAAAACTCAAACCAACTCTCTGACGGTCACCAGTTAAATCGAGTCGGTTAGATATCTTTCAGGGTGCCAGTATGTCGAAAAATATGTCGTCTCAGAACAGAAGCGAGGGGATTGCTATCAGATTGCCAATGCAGAAGGACATGATCCGTTAATGGCGGGCCTACGGAGTGGCTTGTGTCTTTGGTTCCGGGTTTGAGGTCGTCGCTAGACATTCTGGCAAGGGTTAGCCATTGATTCGCCAAGAGAATGATCACTTATTAATTACGAATTGCGAGACCGGTCTTACACTATTCGCGCTGTTGTGACAAACTCTCTGAGCCTCGTTGAAGACATCGAATATCACGCGACACGTTCATCTCTAATCCATCACAGCCCTCGTGACAATTCACATTCAAA
Source organism: Fusarium xylarioides (assembly GCA_013183765.1). Taxonomy (NCBI): domain Eukaryota; kingdom Fungi; phylum Ascomycota; class Sordariomycetes; order Hypocreales; family Nectriaceae; genus Fusarium; species Fusarium xylarioides. Next base: position 90,721 of record SRZU01000208.1, on the reverse strand, counting down.
CTTTGCAATAAACCCCATGATTAGTCTGGGTTGAGCACTTCATTATTAAACCTTAGGTCAATCGCACGATAAATATTTTCAACTTCCAGCATAGTATTCTTTGCTATAACACAATACTATATAACAAATGGTGCTTGTTACAATGACAGCATCAACTCTTGACTCTGCGTAGAAAACTCTCCCTTCCTTCCTTTGTTTTTCCTGACTCTTCAAGCATGATACCAACGTCTTCATCATATTCTCCTTTTGTACAATGCTGTCAAGATGGAGAACAAGTACCAGGTCATTTTGTCACCCAGTACACTGACCTGGGAAGAGATCTTTCATCTAGCTATGACAGATACTCAACAAGTCTGTTCCATTTCTGGCACACCAGGGCTTTCAAGTAGGGTATTAGGCCGCAGGGGGAAGGCAGTTGACTAATATCTCTGTTTCCGTGATATCAACCAGGAACTTCGACCAGATGCCAATACCATTTTCAACATTGGTTCTATGTCCAGGGGGTTCACAGGACTAGCCATTTCCTGTCTCGCCATGGATAGGGAGGTTCATTGGCATGACCGTGTTGACACATTTCTTGACGGCAATCGTGACACCAGTCTTAGGAATGCCACTGTTCGGAACTTGCTTGGCCAGCGTACCGGCCTTTGTGGGTCTGATGTGCTCTTCATTTGGTCACAAAGATAGTTTCCTCTGTCTGAAACCCAAGGAACTGCTTTGCCTGCTTCACTTGATATAAGCCGCCCACCACACCAGAAGTTCGTTTACAACAACCATAGTTGTCATGCGTTAAGTTGCATCATTCAAGGTCTAAGGCATGAGGTATGGTGAATTCCTCGCCAATCATATTCTTAGGCCTTTGAACATAAGTCGAACACTTACGGAGCAGCCGTCAAAAATCGGTTAAAACATCTCACGAACTTATCTTGCCTACCACGATTTGAAGCTACGCGAGGTGTCCAATCCTGGTATCTCAAGTAACACCGTTGCGTTTTCTGCAGGTGATATTCGAAGTTGTTTGCGGGATCTCGTTGTATTATGTGGCTTTCATCTACGAGCAATTTCTACATCGACCAAACTTGAGAAGCTCAAAATCCATGTTAAATCAATCCGTACTATCTTCGGTGCTGCTATTCCTCTTAAGGTTCCTCAGGCCCTACGAGAGGAGCCCTAGGGTTTGGGCTGGGGCCGCACCTAGGTCCCGAATCAGATCAGCGAGATCACTGGCAACTGGGGACTATTAGATAGATATCCTACGGTTGGAGGATTGGCCAACGGACCTTTTTTACTTCATCACCCCGATAGCAGTATTGGCTGCTCCTCCATAGTACTTCTGATGTCAGAGTTTATTACCATGATCATTGTCCTCAGTAATTCTCACAATCACTGCGATGCCACAGACTGGACCGCTCAGGTCCTGACTCAAGTATTCCTTCCTGGCAGAATCAATAGGCCATTCGGTGATTTCTTTTACTGCTGCATTTTCACAAGGGCAATCCGCTGTGGAACTGGTGCAGACAATGCTGTATAGCGACAGACAATCCGCTGGACCTCCTGGAGAATTGAAGAAGCACCTGGGATGTCTCTGGCATAACCCTCATCAATCCTACGTTGTTAGCTTGTCTGAAGGCCATAGAGATCTCATTATGTCACTTCGGAACCGTAATGACGAGAAATACAGTCTTGGTCACTATCAACAACATACATAGCAACGAGCATTTTGATCACACCGTCGAGCGTGGCCAATGGTGTAGTCCACAATGGTTTTACAAAATTTGTTCTGGAAAATGGAGAAAATGTTGCTTTTTGTGGGAGAATTGATGATACACGGGAATATGGCCAGCTTTTCGGAGAAGCCACGTAGTTCTACTACGCTTCCATCGATTGGCTTCCCTAGCATGTTTTCCTACCTGTCTATGATAGAACCCTATATCAGGCCGACTCTCAACCTTCTGGGGGCTCAGTAGCCCGGCCGCAATACGAATTGCATTCTCCTTCAGATTATGAGCCTCAGATACATCATGCATGCTTTCTTTTGCATTGCCCAAGTACCAAACGGTACTTGCCAGTTCTACCCATGTCCCCACCGGTAGGATCTCTATTATACTCTGTGCTTTCTCAAATGCATCGCTGGCCTCCTGGTACGATTGCACCTCCAATTATAGTTGACCCGGCTAATGATAGATACATCGCCGTGAAGTAATGATATCCAAGGAGATTTCGTTTACCTTGGGAGTCTTCGCGTCCGTTTTAATTGCGCCTGTATCCCTCTGAAGTTGCAGACAATTTCTAACAGCAATTTTCAGAAGTATGAAGATTCACCAAATATGTGAGCTCTGAGCAGTAGCAAGGTTGGCGGTATCCGAGTACTCGACACAGAGCAATTTGACTAGGTAATCAGACACGGTCACGCTCATCAGCCAGTCCATTGCAATCCGCGTAACAGTTCCCAATTAGACTTTGCTGTTGCCGAATCCCCGAAATAACTGTCATGCAGATCAATGGGGCTGTAATTAACGAAAGCGGGGGTCACCCCAGCAGCTAACGAAGCTTGCGAAGTTCTCTGCATATGCCAATTTGTTTCAAACGCGGCAGATGCTTAGATAGCGCCCAACGTTCCCAATAACTCAAGTCAGCTTGCACAATTCAAGTCTGACCCCCTGACTTATAAGTCAGGAAAAATCGCTATAACTTAAGTCTATAAAGGTCCTAACTTATAAGTCTATAAGTCTATATAGTAATATTAATAATATATAAGTATTTCTTATTTTTTTTCTATTTTAAGGCTTCTTTTATAATAAAAATAGCTAATTTAAAGTAAGATTTTTAATATTAAAAATCTTAATTAATAAAACTCTAATAAAACCTTATTTCTTTATATTAATCTTTTATAATATATTTAATAAGCTAGCTTTTTTAAATTATTATTAAATTACCTTTTTAATCTCTTTTTAAATTATATTTTTTTTATAATATTATTATAATATTAATATTATTATTATTAATATCTTTTTTAATATTATTAAAAATATTAATAATTAAATTTTTTATTAATTTAAAGCCTTTTTTAATTACTTAATAGCTAGCTAAGATTTCTCTACTTAAGAAAAGATATTACTTTTAGTTATTTAATCTTTTAATACTTTACTATAAAAAGTACCTCTTTATACTAGAAAAATAGATATATAAGCATATACCTTATTACAATTAAGTTTTTAATTATAATTATACTTTTATATTAACTGCTTTTTATTAATATTATACTATTAATATAGCTTTTTAGCTTTATAAAATATATAATATAAAGAGTAACTTTAAAAATAAATTATATAACTTTTTATAGGCTTCTTTATTTTATAATAAGTACTTAAAATAAATCTATAAAATCTTTAAAGTAGTAAGCAGTTTTAAAGCGCTAATATTACTATTATTATAGCTTTTATTATAGCTATTTATATTATAAGTCTTTTAAAATATACTTTTTATACTTTTAATTATCTTATTTATTAAAAGCTTTTATAATAGTCTTTTTAATTAGATTATTATTATAGCTATCTCTTTTAATATTATTATATATATTTATTTTTATAGCCTTTTATTAATACTACTTAAGATTATTAAAGTAGCTCTTTTAAAAAGTAGGATTATAGTTTAAAATTAGCTAATTATATAATATAATAAAAAAAGAGGCCTTCTTAAAGAAGACCTTTTTATAGCCTTATTTCTTATTAGCTTATTCTTTAACTTATAAATTTCTTTAAATAGCTATATTATTTTAGAAGTATTTACTTACTATATTATAATAGTAGGATTCTTAACTTATTAGATTATTACTTTCTATAAGCTTAAAGGAGCCTATTTTAATAAGAATTAAGCTATTATTATTAATAAAGTATATAAGACCTTTTATCTTTCCTTATATAAACTTAGCTTTTTTACTTTTAATAATATTAAATTAAATATTATATACTTTATAGCCTTTTTTTATAAGTAGCTAAGTTACTTCTTATTATACTTAATTAATAAGTAAATGTAAATTTATTAGCTTTAATATTAAAATTATATTATTAATCTTATAGCTAAAGCTTTACTTCTTACCTCTTAGCTTCTTATTTAACTTACTTCTAATTATATAAATAACTATAAGGATTTATAATATACCTTAAAGGTAATAAGAAAGCTATATAATATTATTTAATTTATATAAAAAATACTATAATGCTATAAGCTTTAATTATAATATATATATAAAGCCTATAAAATAGAAAATATTATAAGCTTTAATAATATATCTTTTTATATTTAATTATAATTTAATTAATAAATAAGATAGAATTTAATATTAATTATAATTAATTATACTTTTTACTTATAGATTATTATTAACTAATTCTATATCTATAGCTTAAATAACTTTAAGCTTTTAAAGAGGATTTCTAAGAGGGATATTCTATATCTAGATAACTAGGCTTATTTATACTAAATTATAAGTATCTTATATCCCTTTAAAAAAGAGACTAAAAAGCTTAAAGGCTATAAGGAAGCTATAGTCTTATTTATTATATATAGCTATAAAAAGCTATATATATACCTTTATAATTACTATAATAATCTCTTTATAGCTATAGCTTTATTAATCTCTTTAAATCCCTTTTTACTAAATCCTTTACCTTTTTATTTATTTATAATAAATTAAGCTCTACTTCTATAAGCAATAAATAGTTAAGCTTATAAGGCTATTACTAATACTATAAATAAGCTATATACTTATAGAAAGAAGATTTACTTATTATTAATATATTAAATAATAATAATTCTTTATCTTAATATATAGCTAAAATTTCTTATTTATTTAATTAATAATAAGATTAAAGTTAAAACTATTTATATATACTTTAAAGCCTTTTATACTAAAAATTAAAAGGTTAAAGACCTCTTATCTCTTTAGTTATTTATTATATAAGATATAAACCCTTAACTTAATAAAATTAATAGTATTTTTATTACTTTTTATATAAAATAGGTAAAGCTATATAAAATACTTATTATTAAGCTATTTTAGTATTTAATAGAAAAAGTTAAGTAAATTAACTATAAATTAATTAAATAATAAAAGTAATATAAATATATTTATTTTATATTATTAAAAATAGCTTATAATATCTTATATATACTTATTAAATTAATTAAAATAAAAAGGTTATTTAATTAAATTAAAATAATATTATTAAATTAATATTATAAATTTAATTTAAAGGTAATAAAAGTAATACTTTACTTAAAAAGCTAGTTATAGAAAATAGGTAAAGCTATTTCTTATAGCTATCTAATTAATATCCCTTAAGTTAATTTAAGCCTAACCTTTAAAATACACCTCAATTCAATTCACCCCCCCCCCCCCCCCTAAGTCAAGCCCCTGAAAAAGCCGGCTTGAATTGAGTTGTTGGGAACGTTAAAATGGATAAAGGTTGTTTCACGTTCGACCAACAACTTAAAGGATCAATCACTTCATGCGCATGCTAACCAAATCCCTCTCTTACATCCATTTTTGCTGAGTACCACCAGAAAGTCTGTCACTCCGTAATGGCGCCTCTTTCGCTGTTGGATTGCCCCAAAGAGGTTCAACTCGGCATTGCTGAATTACTGCTCCAAGCCGATGCAGCCAACCTCTCCATGACTTGTCGAGCCTTGCACAGCCTTACCGAGCCCCTCGTTTACTCCACCATCCAGATAACATGGACGAAGCAGTATTATCCACCTATCACAAAAGCGCTGCTGTTACTTCGAGCTTTGCTGGAAAGACCAGATCTACGGAACCATGTTCGCTCCATCGAGTTCGGGGGTGATGGATTTATTGACTATGATGATCCTCCATGGCCTGGCGAAACACCAGAGCCGCCTGAGGTGCCAGATCTTCCTCTCGACAAGCTCACTGCAGCGATCAGAAGAACAGGGGTGTCTGAGTCCACCGCAAATGAATGGATTTCTAAAGTACTATACTCCGATCGCCACAGGCATCTGAACTTTAGGGAGGGGCTCCAGCTGGGTATCATACTAATAACTCAATCCGCAACCTCCGATGCCGCCGCAGCAGTTATAGTTTCTCTTCTACCAAGCCTGGAGCGATTGACCGTCTCTGAGAATTGGTACAATGAGGCGCGACTGTTGGGTCTCATGTTTCAGCTGGCACTCTGCAGGACAGACCAACACTCTACTCGAAGCTCCCAGCCCACCTTTAGTTCTCTCAAGCATGTCTCACTCGACCCAATGCTACACGAGGACACGAATACGGAACCAAACAAGGTAGACCAAGATCTTTGCTTGTTCTACTTGCCCAGTATCCAGCAGCTCTCCACCTCCATCCAGAATCTCACGCCATTCTCGTGGCCCTGCGCTTCCACCCCGAACCCAGTGTCCTTGACCTCATTAGACATCTTCAGACTTCGAGAAACACGGCTCGCCCCAGTTTTATCTGTAGCAAAGAATCTCAAGAAGCTGAGGTACAATTGGTTCTACCGCCCGGACTTTGACAAGGAGGTCAACACTTCTACGCTAATGCTTGATGAATTGGCTATGGCTCTCCTCGAGGTCAAAGATTCACTGGAGGATCTTGAAATCACTGCCGAGACATGTCTTGCGTATACGATGGGAGATATTGAACCACCTGATTTCACACTTCACGAATCGTTGGTAGAGATGAGAGGCATGCGCAGGCTAAAGACTTTAAATGTTCCTTGGTCGTTTCTGACTGGCATGACTGGGCTTTCTGCCACTGGACGTCTTGGTAATGCGCTGCCCCAAAGTCTCGAGCATCTCATATTGAGCCGTTTTCGTCTACGGCCTGTACCGCATAATGATCGAGATGGAGTCATGGTTTCCGCTTTCGAGAAGGAACTGGAAACTGGTAGTTTATAGCATCTGACTCAATTGAAGAGCGTCAAGCTACCGCCGTCTTTCCTTAGTCGTGGGATGCCAGATGTGTGTAAGGAAAGGATTGAAGTACTTGGGAAGAAGTTTAACTTGAAGCTAGAAAGCCAGAAGAGGGACTTGAGTAAGATTATATAGATCACATGCATTCTGCGATCTCGAACAAATAGCTTTTTCCCAAACTATGAACCGCGAGCATAGATATTCTAATATGCGCTAGCTGAATACAAGCCCAAAATATGTCGAAAGATTATTGAGTTCAAAGAAGATTAATACAGCCAGCTTCATAGGCCATATGGCTATGTTACAAGACAGACCGAAACCCGACCGTGCTTTACTCCCCATTCCAGATTATGCGATTCCTTGTGCACATCTGAATCTGACCTTGCCTTTGTACACCTCCGGCAATCTTTTTCAAACTATACCCTACGGGCTCAACGTCGTCATTGAGGTATTTAACCTTCTGATCAGGGACCAAGAGATTGCAGCCCCATTCGGTCTAATATTGTGTTAATAATGAGCAGAATGACAAGCATCCACTAAATAGCACACGACGCCACGTAGGGTTTAAAATACCCAGCCCATAGGTATCCATAGGTACCTATTTAACAGGGGTATATACCTAGAGATACCTATTTTAGATGCCTACCTATAGGCAAGTACCTAGATAAGATAATTATATAGATATAAGTACTTATAGGTAAAGATTAATTATAAATTAATATCTAAATAAAAATTTAATTACTTATAATATATATCTTTAATTTATAGTAATTAAATATAATAATTACTTTAAATTAGTAGTAAATTAATATCTTATAAGCCTTTACTTCTAGTATCTTAATAAATCCCTTAAGAAAAAACATAAAATTATAATAGCTTAGTTATTACCCTAGACCTAATCCTCTAGTATACTCTTATATATATCTTTATTACTATTCTATAGCTCTTAATTAGGCTTATCTTTACTTCTATCTTATATCTTTTAATTAATCTTATTCTTACCTCTATTTTATATCTCTTAATTAAATATAGCTTTATCTTTATTTAGCTTATTAAGAGCCTTTTTAAGTCTAGCTGCTAGATCTTCTAGATTAATCTATATTTTAGACTTTTTCTATCTATCTTATTGCTATTTCTGTATTTTAGTATTCTTAGTAGTATATACTTAAGCTTTAATGCATTTATCTCTTTTATAAGCTTAAATTTCTCTTAATTCTACTTAATCTTATACATATTATACTACTTAATTTTCCTTAGTATTAAAAAATAGAAGTAACTTAATAGTATTTAAATTAATTATTTACTAAAAGTAATTATTTATAAGGTTTACTATAGTATACTAAATGCAATAATATATCTATATATCCTTCTTTTAAATAGTCTTGCAGCTAGTATAAGTAGATAGAAGATTAATACTTAAATTTAAAATTAATTAGTATAACTAATTACTATATAAGATTACTATAAATAACTTACCTTTAAAGAGCTAGTATATAAAAGCTTTAATTACTTCTTTAAAAGTATTAATAGTATTAAAGGTAATATAAGTAGAAGCTATAGTATAGTTTCTAGTTATATTAAATATAATTTTATAGATAAAGTAGATAAAGGGAGTATATATAATAGTAAGCTTATTACTCTTAAGAATTTAGGTTTTATAATCCTTTATCTAGCAATTTATAATAGTATTAAAGAAAAGAATTATAGTATAAATAAACTACTTACTAAAAGTAATAATAGGACCCTTAAGGTAAGATTTTCCTTTTAATACTTAGGCTTTATATATACTTTTTTAAGGCACTTTACTAGTAATAGACTTTTAAGGTTATTTACTAGTAATAGACTTTTAAGGCTATTTACTACTAGTAGTCTTTTAAGCTGCTTGCAGGGAAAGGCTTTAGCTACTAGTTATCTTAGGTAATTAGAGAATTAAAAGTAATTATCTTAATAGATTACTATAAGAAAAAGAGACTAGGGATAGAAACTCTTAAAATAAAGGAAAGAAGAATTAGAAATTATAAAATTTAAAAGATTATATAGTATTAAAATTTAAGGTATAGGCTTAATATAAGTAATTATTTTAATTAATTACTATAAAAGAATTAACTAAAAAGGCTAGAATAAAAAGAAATACTAAATTCTACTTAAAACTTATAAATTCTAAAATTTAAGGGGTTTAAAAGGTTAAAGTTAAATTAATATTAAGATTTAATCTTTTAAGTAATAGGTCTTAATATAATAATTTATTATAAATTTTAAGCTAATTAAAAGAAAGTATTTTATTAATTATTACCTATTTAAAACTAATACTTTAAATTTAAGATTTATTTTTTTATTTTTATTATAATATTAAAAATCTTAATTTCCTCTTAAACTTATTTCCTTTAAACCTTTAATTTTTTAGCTTTTAAGATATAATTACTTTTAGCTATAAGGATATTAATTTTTATACTTTAGCTTCTATTTTCCTTATATATTATAGTAAGAATTACTATTTTCTAATTTTTCTTAAAGTAAAAAAAATAAGTAATAAAAGCTAAAATAAAAAGCTTATTTATACTTATAGTAATTATTTAAGCTAATCTTTCTAAGGCATCTACCTAGTAGGCTATTATATAAATAAAAGCCTAAAGAGGATTTATTAATAAATCTTTATATAAAGAAAGCTTATACTAGAATAGATATACTTTTTATAAAATGCTATAAATATAAAACTATAAAGAAGAACTTTAATTAATAGTAAAGTTACTTAAAGATTAAACTTTACTAATATATAAATTATCTTAATATTAATAAGATAATTAAAAAAGCACTTAAAGATACTGCTTTTAATAACTATAATATAAATTAGTAAGTATATTTTATTTACTAATATTTAAAGGCTAATTTAAAGTAATATTAAAAAGAGTAAATATTATAATTTTTTTAAAAATAAAGCATTTATAGTATTAACTTTTAAGGCTAATAAAATCCTATAAAATAATAATAATTCTCTTTAAAAGGATATTAATAATCTTATTAAGGAAAATAATTACTAGCTTACTTCTATTAATAAAATGCTTAATTAAAATAAAAGTTAAATTATAGTTTTACTAAAAACTAATAAATAGATTAAGTAGTAAAAGATTATAATATAAAAATATAATATTTTTAAATTAATTTAAACTAATTATTTAAGCTAATTTTAAAATTTATATAACTTATATTAAATAGCTAATAATTACTATATTATATTTCTTATAAGTTAAATATAATAAAATTATAAACTACTTTTAAAATATTAAATATAAGATTAATACTATTTAAATTAAATTTAAGTTCTTTAGGTAAGTATTTATAGTAATTATTTATAGTAATTACTTACTTATAATTAGCTATAAATAATTTATGCTTTTACTTTATAGTTTAAATATCTTTTTTTAACTTAAATTATATATTTAATATATTATAAAACTAAAGAATTTAAAGGCATTTAAGCCCTTTAATTTATTCTTTAAATTATCTATAAATAATTAAGCTTTTATATAAAAGCCTTTTAGTAAGCTTTTAAATTTAAGTTAAATATATAAGGATATTTTTCCTTTTAAGTTCCCTTTAGTATAAAAGTAATAGTAAAATAATATTATTATAAGATTTTATAATATACTAATTTATTATAATAATCTTAATAGATTTTAAGTCTTTTATTATTAAGGATAGTAAATATAATAAAAAGCTTATTAATATTCCTATTAAACTAGTAAACTCTTAAACTAGTAAATTCTTTATACTTAGAAAGATCTAATAAATCTATTACTAGTAGAGGTATATATTTACTATATAGGATTACCTTTTTAGGCCTTTATCTCTTTAAGATAATATTACCTTATAGCATTTAGGCCTAAGTAAGGAAGTATTATAGCATTTTAAAAGTATTAATTATCTTATATTTTAGCTTCTTATTAAAGCTTATAAGCTATTAAAGCTTATTAATACTAAACCTTAAATTACTTTAATACCTTTAAGACTTTTTAAAGGAAAAAAATAAGTAAAAAATATATAGCTAGTATTAATATAAAGAATAAGGTATTAAGAATTTTTATTTACTTAAGTTAAAGTATAGTAAGAAGTTAATTAAGCTAATTATTTATAGTAATTAGCTAATATACCTTTTATTTATTATTTTAAAAAGCTATTTTAAGATTTTATATTTTTATAAATTATCTTTATTAATCTTATATTAATATAATATAAAGTTATATACTTTATATAGATTATATATAGGTTTAAGCTTAATTATACTTAATTAAGATTTTTAAAATATAAATATTTAACTTACTTTTAAATAGTATAATAATAAAGCTTTTACTTATTTCTTAAAGCACTTTAATTACTAATAACTAAAATTATAAATTAGACTTTATACTTAATTTAATTTCTTAAATAATTTACTAAAATAGTAGTTATAATATAAGAAGTTTAATTATATATTAGAGTTAATAGATATTCTAAAGAATTTTTACTTATTATATTAATATAAATAGTAGAAAGTACTTAAGAATTAATTTATTATTTTATTTTAATTACTACTATATATAACCTTAAGGCTTTTACTTATTTTATATTATATATTTTCTTTTTAATCTTTTTAATCTATTTTTAATTTTATTTAATAGCTTTATGTTTAATTATTATAATTTTTTACTATATTATAAGGTAAATCTTAAAGTATAAAAGCTTAACTATTAATTTAATTAAAGTAATAATACTTATAAAATAGTTAATAAATAAATATATATAGTAAATAAAATATTAATATAATATATACTTTAAGAAGAATTTTACTTTTAAGATTATTAAGTATTATTTTAAAAGTAATATATTTATATTATTTTAAAATTTTTATAAGTTATAAAAAAAAAAAAAAGATAAGAATTAAAAAACCTTTTTTATTTATAATTAAATTCTTATTAAGTTTAAGTAAAAATAGCTCTTTTAGCTAATTAAATATAATTTAGTATTTATATAATAAAATATACTAAAGTCTTAAGTATTATACTAAAAGCTTACTTTAACTTAATATAGCTTTAATTTATTATAGCTAAGATTAATTAATATAATTATAAATCTTCTAGTTTAAAGTTATTAAGTAAAGTAATAATCTTTTATAGTAATCCTTTTTAAAAATTTCTTTTTACTNGCTTACTTTAACTTAATATAGCTTTAATTTATTATAGCTAAGATTAATTAATATAATTATAAATCTTCTAGTTTAAAGTTATTAAGTAAAGTAATAATCTTTTATAGTAATCCTTTTTAAAAATTTCTTCTTACTTTTAAACTAATTCTAAGTTATATTTTATTACTAAAATATCTTTATAAAGCTTACTTAGCCTTAAATTAACTATACTTAGTAAACCTTTTTATATTCTATTTAACCCTTTTACTATTAATATCTTTTTTCTTTAATAGAAAATAATATAATAGTAAATATTATATATTAAATCTATACCTAGTACTTCCTATTTACTTTAATTATTAGAATTAAAGGCTTTAAAAATCTTCTAGGAAAAGAAAAACTCTTCTAGCTAGTTTTAATTTAATTAAAGTCTATAGAGATTAAATAGAAGACTATAAATTATATGCTGCTTTTACTATACTACTTTAATATATCTTAATATATCTAGAACTAGTATATTAAGTATATATAAGTATTTAAACTTAGCTATTTATAAGAAAAAGGCTTCTAGAATAAGAATATCTAAGAGAATTAATATAGTATATTTTAATTTTAATATAAGTATATTTATAGTAATTAAATATAATAATCTTAGCTTACTCTTAATAGATTAATATTACTAAATAGTAAATAAAATCTATTTACTATCTTATTTATTTTATTACTAGTAGCTATTTATTTATAAATATTATAGTAAATTTAGCATTTTAATAGCTTATAGCCTTTATCTTATTATACCTTTAACTACCTAGTAGCTTAATTCTTATTAAATAAATTTAAAATAAGTCTTTATCTTTATAAGAGGCTATTCTTTAAACTCTCCCTTTAAAGGCTAAAGTCTCTTTTATATTAAATATATAGTTAATACCTTATAATAAGTTTACTATTCTTAGTATTTTTACCTATTTTCTTAATACTTAATAGTAACTTAAAAGGGTTATATTTAAATTTATTAATATATTTAAAAATTAAGGTAAAGTTATATTAAACTCTTATATAATATATAGCCTCTAGAATTATTATCTTTTAAATTGCCTTTAGGTAATTATAGTAGATAATAGTATATATCTTAATATTAAGGATTTAAATTATAAGATTAAGACTAAGTTATAGCCTATACTTCTACCTTGCTTTTATTTTATATAATATATAGCTTATATTTTAAATCTTATTATATAAGAAATTATAAATTATATTAGAATTATATCTTAAGAGATAGTAATTTTAAAAGGTAATAATTATAATAAGAATAAGGATAAAGGGGATAACCTTTCTTAAAATAAAGGCCTTAATAATAAGGACTTAATAGATAATTAATTTAATGCCTTAAAATAGCAAGTTATAGATTAATTATTTAATCTTATTAGTATTAATTATTTATCTTTATTTATTCTTTAAGTATATATATTTCTTCTTATAATACATTTCTTATAGTAATTATATATAGTAATTACTAAGTTAATTATAACTAATTATCTTCTAGGTTTATTACTTTACTATTAAATTTACCTAAAGTCTTAAGCTTATATAAAAATTTAAAGAGACTTAAGCTTACTAAATATAAAATAAGACTATTTTATAACTTTTAAAATTAATTTATAATATCTTAACCTAATAGAACTTAATAACTATAATGCTTATAAGGGCTAGAATACTAAAACTATCTATCTAAGAATAGTTTAAAGATTACCTTAATAGGAATTATAAAATTACTACTAAAAATTAATAGTAGATTAATTACCTTATTAATTACACTTATATTTTTATTTATCTTTTTAATTCTATTAGTTATTTAGCTATTAATAGCTTATCTACTATATAGACTTAGCTTAAGATTATTAGCTACTATCTTAGTATTTATTAAAAGAGGCTCTTTTTACTTAAAGGCAGCTAAAATTATTAACCTTAAGTAAAGGTTTTTTCCTATAGTATTTATTAAGCTATAATAAAGCTATATAAGTATATAAATCTATTTATGACTAAGACCCCTTATCTTATTATTCTTCTTCTTTTACTTCTACTAAAATTAAAATAAAATACTTATTAAAGTAATATTTAATCTATTCTTTTATCTTTAAGTATTAGCAGTATTAAAGAATAAGCTAAAGCTAACTTTATTTAACTTTATACCTCTTAATATGCATTTAGCTATATAGATCTATTTATATTACTATTAATAGAAGAATAGAATCTTCTTTTTAGTTTTCTTAGTCTTAAAAAGCTATTTATAGTAATTTAATATAATAATTATATACTTATTATAGTTTATAGGCTAGCTACTCTTAAAAATTAGCTTTAATTATATATAAATCTTTCTTTAAAGAAGGTATATTTAATATAGTATTATATTATATTATTAACTAATATAATAAATAGAAAGGCAATTTAAAGAAAGCCTCTTTTAATTCTAGGCTTATATTACTTATAATTCTAAATATTCTATATTATACTATATAGCTAAAGACCTTCTTATAATATAACTAAGTACTATTATAATTAAAAGAGCATAAAGTATATATTACTTTATATATTAATATAAATAATATACTTTAAAGGTTTCTTTAATTAAAGAAAGGTTTTTATTATATTTCTATTTTATAGCCTTAAATTAATCCTAAGAGTCTCTTAACTTAGACTTATTTAAGCTATCTTCTTTTATAAAGAACTTCTTAAATTAGCTTAAAGAGCTATAAAAAGCCCTTATATATTTTATATTACTTAAAGAAATACTATAATATTTAACCTTCCTTTATTTACTAATAATATATAAAAAAGAAGTTATTTATATAAATACTTTATTAATAACTTATTAATAATTATTTTCTATTTTTCTTTAATTATAAATATCTTCTTTTTATTTTTAAGATTTATAACTTTTATAATTATTTATTAATTAATTTCTATTACTTATACTATTAAGTTTATTTTAATCTTTTTATAATTTAGATTCTATTAACCTTTATCTTTATATACCTTTAAAAAGACTTAAACTAAATAAAGCTTAATATATTAACTTATAGTAGTTATTATAAGTTAAAAGCTAGATTAAAAGAATAAATTCTTAAAGTATTAGTATTAAGTAATTAGCTAAAAATTAATAATACTTTTTATATAAATAGTATATATTTAATTTAATATTTTTTTTATATATATAAATATACTTTTTATATAGATTATTATAAATAATTATTATAAATATATTATATTTATATTACTTTTAAGAGTTATATAAAAAAGTATAATATTACTTATAAGTATTTATAAGTAATTTCTAATACTTATATATATTATAGGTATTATAAGAATATTCTAAAATACCTATAAGTACCTATATATAATATTATTTACCTAACTAGATGCCTAGGTAACTGGGCATTAAGCTATCATTAGGTACCCATGGGAATTTTAAACCCTGATCCCAGGATCGCTTCGAGGAGAGGTTCGATTGATGAAGACACAGGGCCAAGGGGTGCATCACCACGTGGTTATTGAGCATGACAACCGAGTTGTCGGAACCGGTGCTCTTATCGTAGAGAGAAAGTTGTAAGTTTTTTAATTGGTGAAGAAGGTGTTTGCACTGTCTTGATGCTAACTTGGTTTCGCCAGTATTCACAATCTTGGGTTAATTGGACATATCGAGGAAATCGCGATCAGGAAAGAGTTCCAGGGCAAAGGACTTGGTCTAAAGTTACTGGCTAGCTTATCGTCTGTTGCTAAGAACGTCGGGTGCTACAAGACGACTCTGGGGACCAGTCCGGAGAACGATCCGTTCTATGTCAAATGTGGCTACAACAAGTCGGGCAACATCATGAACCAGTACTTCGAAGAGCCCAAGGAATCATATTATCGGGGATAAGCCCGAGAAACCATGATTGTCAATAGTATCTATCGTCTTAGTTCTCCCGAATCGATATTGATGGCGATCTCGACTAAAACGAGCTAGCCACCGGTCTTTTCCCGATGTTTGCCGGTTCGCCGGTTTATCGTCTCACCGACTCGAGGTCGATCGCTTGCCAATTGATAAGAGCTAATTGGGCCGTACTAAGGATCTCAAACGTTGCATTCTCCATATCTGCAAATCATTAGTGCGGGGAAAGGTATTATCTAGTGTATGCGTGGCTGTCTGGTCGCTGCGATGTAACAGGCTACCAGAGCCGAATATCCGTAGTTTTACGTATTAATAAGGGAACCGTTGCTAAAAGAAGCATCTTAACACGATCGAAGATAGCTTGCAATTAGTACCAAAGCCATTATCTGCAATTCAAACTTTCTTGGTATCTGTCTGCAAGCTTACCATGGCACCCCATGCAGAACAGGACGAGTCCGCCCAAGGAATCACTCGCCTTCCCCCACCAGAACGCCCAGCCTTTTCTACCTCGCCTCCACGTCTACTCATCATCGGCGCTGGGAACCGTGGCAAGGCCTATGCCGAGGCTATTAAGAACTCGAGTAATGGCGTTATCGTGGGCGTCGTGGAGCCTATAGCACTCAAGAGACGGCATCTCGGTCGCAAATACATCTGGGGTACACGGGAGCCAGCTCCAGGGGAGGAGTTCCGCGACTGGCCAGAGTTCGTTCAGTGGGAGCTTAGTCGGCGGCAGGCAGTCGCTTCTGGGACTACAGGTGTTCTTGAGGGTGTCGATGCAGTCTTCATTTGCGTCCAAGATGGCATGCATAAGGATGTTGTCCTTGGCCTTGCACCACTGAAATTACACATCATGTGCGAGAAGCCTCTAGCGCCCAATCTGGAGGATTGTATGGCTATCTATAAGAGCCTTTCGCCCGATCCCTCCGGATCCTCAGAGAGGCTGTTTGCTATCGGCCATGTCCTTCGTTACAGCCCTCACAACATGATGATGAGAAAACTTCTACTTGAGGACAAGGTTATCGGAGACATCATGGCTGTCAACCACACAGAGCCAGTGGGCTGGTATCACTTTACACACAGTTACGTCAGGTAAGTTTCGACCGATAGGTCTGCACAAGCGATAAAGACTAACCCCAAGCTAGAGGAAACTGGCGTAATGAAAAGGCGGCAGCTCCGTCACTCCTTGCCAAGTCGTGCCACGACATAGACATCCTCTACTGGATTTTGGCAGCCCCGCCTCCCGGCTCTAACAAGCCTACCCATGTCCCCAAAGACATAAGCTCTTCTGGATCCCTCCAATATTTTAGAAAGGAGAGAAAGCCTGTCGAAGCAGGGAACGCCACCAATTGCTTGTCATGTGCCTATGAGCCATCGTGCCAGTTTTCGGCCAAACGAATTTACACAGGAGCTGATCTCAAGAGTCAGCAACAAGAGCACTTTTGTACGGTCGTCGCACCGGAAATTGAAGACTGTATTCCAGATGGTGGGCCAGAAGCGGCTAAGAAGGCGGTTCTCTCCAAACTTGCGGAAGATTACTCAGAAGATACCCCGGCAGATGAGGTCAGCAAGAGAAATACCTTTGGACGCTGTGTGTACGAATGTGACAACGATGTCTGCGACAATCAAGTTGTAACACTTTCTTGGGACGCCGACCCGATCGCAGCCCCCGGCGAGACACCTCTACAGGCTCTTAGTGGCAGAGGTAGCAAGACAGCTACATTGCATATGGTTGCGTTCACAGAAAAGATCTGTACCCGGTTCACGCACATCTACGGCGTCCACGGAGAGATGTACGCCGACAGTTCCTCGATTACAGTTACAGACTTCAGGACGTGTAAGAAGATGGTTCACTACCCGCACATTCCTGAGGGTGGTGGCCATGGGGATGGAGACGAAGGGTTGACGAGGCAGTTCGTGCTGGCGGTTGATCGGGTAAAGAACCATGGTGAGAAGGTCTCAACGGCTCAGCGAGAGTATATCAAGTGCAATTTGAGGGATGTTATTATGAGTCATAGTATGGTATTCGCTGCTGAGGAGGCAAGGAAGGGGAAGAGAGTTGTAGATTTTCCTGAGTGGTTTGAGAAGGAGGTCATGATAAAGCTAGGCACATAAATCCTGTGAATATAGAAAGAGAGGGAGGGTAATCCATATCTCGTTTCTCTAATAAGCTCAGATACATTACATATGTGCTACGCATGTCTATTTGTCATGAATGAACAAATTGATGACCTTTCGTCAAGTAACGAGACAATTCCAAATTGGCTGCGCCTGTCACTACTTGCGTTGCAGGCTCCATAGGCGGATAGACCTTGCGACGGAGGTCGTCAGGTAGTTTCAACTTGATTTCCCGTAGCAAGTATTCCGATGTACAGAATTCTCCCTCAAGTACAATCCCCTATTAAAAATCAGCATGTAAATAGGAAACGAATACTCAAACATACCTCAATAAGACTGGTGGATTTTACAAGAGCATCACCTATTATATGACCCATCATGCCCGTAATTCCATCCATGATGGGCTGGAAACAAGACAGGATTTCATCATTTGTGTAAGTCATATAACCATCCTTGATCCCTGCCTCAGGAAATTCTGTTTCAAGTCCAACATCGATCTCCCACTCTTGCCTGTTGTTTCTAAAATCCGAATTAATGCGTTCCTCGAAATCACTGATACACTTTGTGTAGACTCTGTTGGCTATTCTGGAGCCATCTGGAAGTCGCATGCGGCGGACTCTAGTCCGCACTATTTCGGCAAATTTTTCTGCTATTAGAGCAGGCCTGGGAAAGCTTAGACAGTATAGCAAAGAGGGAAAAGAAACTCAACTCACCCTAGCTTCTTACTCAACATAAACCAAGAAGCGAAAAAAGGCGGTTCTTGCAGAAGCACACAGGAAGACATGTGTACTATGTTTTTCCCAAAGTGAGCAAAGATAAATGGATCTTTCGGTTCTTGGCTGAGAGAATATCTTAGTATCGTATGGCGTATTGATGCCTCTGCTTCGCTGACGAATGTCAAGCGTGTATCATGCTCGTCTCTAAGATATCCAGCTCTTTGGAGAACACGTTTCCATAACGTTTTATCCTTATCTGCCCAGATCACTGGCGATGTGAGAATCCAATGGATCCTCTGCTCGTTCTCCAAGAATTTGTTTCCTATGCGTTGATGCAATTGAGTTCCAATGGCACGCCTAACCTCATAGAGGAAATCAGCTGAGACATCTACAGCGCTGAGGCCCGGAGGAACACCAGGGAGCGGAGTTGACTCTTCTTTCGTGTGGACCAAGAGCAGAGGTAGACCTGTGACCTTCTGGACGCCTGGCTTCGGATGTCCATCCGGCCTAAGGGCGTTAGCAACGTCATGGCCCCAACCAACTACCTTATGATACAGATCGTAGTAAATGGCACTTGGAATCTGAGAAATTAGATATCATTCAGTGAGCTTCTAATGGGTGACTTGCCGATGATTTGCTGTAAGAGCCAGTACCAGGCCACTCTCTGAGCAGCTCTGATATCGGGTTCTTGAGGTCATGGACTACGTATGCAACACTGGTGCTGGCACCTTCTATGTTCATGAAGTCGATTGACACAAATATCTGACATTGGGGCTCGGGCGTGGGCACAGGTGCCATGTCATAGGGCGCCAGTGGTGGAGGGGATTGATAATCTTGGTATTCGTAATTATTCGCACCTTGCGTGGGCTGTGGATATGCTCCTGTTGAATGGGGAGGTGGTGGTAGCGGCAAAGCCAGCCCTAATCCAGACATGTCGTTGCTGTGGCCATACCATAGATTGGTGCTTCTCCTCGGTTGCTCTAGTTGTTGCTGTTGAGAGTATGGCCCTATACTTTCGGGGCGACGCATGGTAGATAAGATCGGATCTGGTTGTCCAATAGCCTTTCGAGAGATGCTAAGGTTTGAAGATGACTCTCCGTTTGACCTTGTTTGCCTATGCTGTATCGGATATTGAACCATACCTTGATGACTATTCGGTGTTGGTGGGCTTGTGTACTGTGAACCGAAGGTTTTTGGGTACTGGAATCTACCTGAAGAGGGGACTGGGCCAGAAGCTGCCGTAGTGTATGGTTGACTCTGAGGATACTCTTGCTGAGGAGGCAATGGCTGCTGAGTTTGTGAGACCGCGTCACTATCGTTACTTGGTCTACCCAAGCTCCCCACCGAACGGTCCAGATAATCCAAGGCTCCTTGATCAGTCGCAACAGCCGCGTTGTTCGGGATAAAGCTTTGATGGACCTCTGCTTCCATCGTCTTATTTCTTGCTATGCAGATGCGCACAAGCAGACTCAGAGTCTCCCAGCACCTCCAATGATCCTTACCGAGAACCTTTCTCTTGCCCCAAAGACCACGTTTACAACACCTTTCGGCTTCCTCAAGCTTGGAGTCATCTAGATAAGCAAGGGCCAAGGCGTGCATTCCGTGATACACGAGTGTGTCGTTTGTCTTTCTCTCAAAGGCGATTGGAGACATGATTTCGTCTGCTTCTATCCACTTTTCTTGCCGCATGCATGCATATGCTAGTCTTATCTTCATAGCAGTTACGTCGCTCCCAGGTCTGGAACTCGATTCGCCGTGCTCGATGGCACCTCTGTAGAATTGTTCTGCCTTTGCGTGATCCCCGTCCGCTTCATTCTTGATTGCTAGTTCTTCGATCCTTCTAGCAAATTCAGTCTCACTGTCCGAGTCGGCATCAACAGGAGAACCTAGCTCTTCATTGACGGGTGGAGGTATCCATCTCTCGATCATCGATGCTTGCGCTTCTGTTAAAGGATCGCCCATGATACTTCCTCCCCAGACAGTTGACCTAGGGCCTTCTTTCAGAATATTACTGGCGCTTGAGTGGAAGTTCTTTGCCACCTGAACAAACTGCTGGAGATTTTGGGTGGCGCGATCGTCCTCTTCGTGTCCACTGGAAGGGCCAGGGCTTGCGGAGCTACTTGTGTGTAGAGCAACCTCGACATGCCTCAGCTGGGACTGAAGCCCAGAGAGAACCTTGAACACAGAGTCCTGAGAGGAGTTGCTGTGAATTAGGAGGCAGCTATCTATGTTAGTAATCACCCCAGACCCCGATTACCATGACCTACACATTGATCATCTGAAAAGCACTAGTCATTGCAGTGTTGTATGACTTGATTCTGTCCTTATATATAGTGATATCTTTGGACCTCAGGCTAAATTTGATTTGCTTGGTAGGCTTGCGCAAGAACCCTCGGTTAAAGCGGTTTGTTTTCTCAAGCTCGGTCATCAGCTGGTTGAGCTTGTTGAAAGTATTCTTGATATCATCGAGAGTGGCGCTGATACTACCCCATAGGGCATTACCAGGATCGATCTCAGCCACGACAGCTTGCGGAACCCGACCTGAGGCATTGCTGACGGAGTCTAGGACTCGCGACAGAATCGAGACCTCTTCCAACAAGTTGGAGACATTCTCGTCGACCTCGACAGTATCTTCTATCCAGGTATATAGCGTCTTAATTATTGTCGCGCAGCTGATAGCGAGGCCGGCGGCGCCTGACGCGATAGATAATGGATCCATCGGAGACGATCCGGCGTGAAGGTTGAAAATGGAGCGAGTCACAGCTGAACTCTTGGTGCGGGGTGACATTATGCTCCGATTGGGAAGGCCGTGCCGCTTCTGCGCCCCAAAGAGGCAAACCGAGTTTCTAACCTAACTTCCAGGAGTACTAAAGCTATGATTTCTATCTTGAAGCATTTAACAAAATTCCAGTTTGCACTCTATAGTACTATAGCTATAAGCTCATTATGTTTCAATTGGTACTGCAGTGATTCCTGTGGTAAACAAGATCTCAACCTTCGATTTACCTGCTTAAAGTGCCACTTAAATTGGCGACCTGGTGGTGTGTCTTTTAGAGAGACTTATCAACTCGTTCCCCTTTTCACATCACTGCCTCAGCTTACGTAGCGATGCGAAATCCTTGTTGCTCTATAAAGTTTCTTCTGTGGAGTCTTTTTGCGCCGGATATACGGCTATAATTATGACACAAGTTCGTAACTCTCTGGTGTGTTCGAGCTCCGGCTTGTTAAATCGTGTTCAGCCCTAGGATGCGAAAAATAGCAACAAGAGTTCCATTCGAGACTATGTTCCGTTCTGTCATGGATACTTCAACTGCGCCTCTCTTCATATCTTGATGACGCATGGCAGACGGGCCGTAGCCGTAAAAATGGTTGCATGCCGGATGATTTTTGACAGCCGCCCACATTCCGACCCGAGATCTTCGCGGAAGGACAGAAAACTCAGCATTTATCTCAATTGACATAAACCCAACGCTAAGCTTGGCGTGAAATTAATAAACAGTGTGAGCTGTTATTTTTGGTGTTCTATTTTAATTTCCTCAGTCTTTTTGCTCCCGTTGATGTCCTGGACATCAAGTTACTAAGCGGCGCGGAAGTAGTTGACGCAATTGCCGCCGCGTCAAGGCGCGCTAGGGAATGCGCAGCAGGTTCTTATAATAGGACGCGTAAAGGGAGTTTAAGCTTACAATAGAAACCTACGAAAAACGAAGAATGAGCCTCACGCGGGTACTATACTTAGATAAAAATAAAAGGGTTGCATGTGAGCCAGTGCCATGATAGACTATAAGATATGGAGAGAAGCATGATCTGCGAGAATGCCTGAAGAACAGTTGACAACACCACTGCGATACAGACACTTGATTTCCGCCATGCTTCTCTCGTCCTTTTTCTTGGCCCTAGGCTCAAGCGCCATCGCGCAAGCACATGGTATCCGGGTCGAACGCTCAGAAAACCGCCTCGTTAAGGGACCTGCATTCCCAGATGGCGCTTCATCGTCCTCCATGGAGCCAGTGTGGCATGCGAAACAAGGAGGCGATAAACTTGTGAAGGTGGATTTTCATCGATTGATCCAGCGTCGAGACAGCAGTTCGGCAGATACCGATACTTCAGCAGACGCTACGAGCACGGCAACTAAAGACGCCTCAGTGGTTTCTACCACTAAAGATGACGCTACGACCACAGCTGAGGCTGAAAGTACCACTCTTGAAACGACTGCATCGACGATAGAGGCATCAACTACAGAAGAAAGCGACCTTTCATCAACAACCGGAACCTCAACGTCAACCTCAAGCATAGCATCATCGACAAGCACGACCTCAACCTCCACGGAACCCGGCGCCTCCTGCTACAGCACAACTGTCAAGAGCAGCACCATCTGCGAAACAACTGGATTCACCACATTGACGTGCTATGCTGCGAATATCACCTCGAGCACATGTTCTCCAGGTCTTATATGCACGACCCAGTCAAGCAACGGAGTTACGATCTGCATGGAACTCCAGAATGAAGTTGGTACAGCTGGGATTATCATAGCTTCTGTTTTCTCGGCGCTTATCCTTATTTGTGCTTGTACTCTTATTACCATGTGTTATAGAGATAAGAGCAAGCAGAGGAGGCAGGAGGAGTTGAAACGGGTGAGATCGGTGAAGATTGCTGAGAGGGCTACTTTGCTGCAGCGTGCGCAGTAGGGCTAGAGGTCGCAGAATATGGGGGTGGTGTAGAGACGGGCATGGCATCTAGCAAGGGATCTGATGCTATAGATTGTATAGACCGATGCAATTGAGGGTTACGATACGATATCGGGGTGATAGAAAGCTTGTGGATTAAAATCATGATACAATAAAATTGACGGGCGTTGAATTTGTCTACTTCTGTACTGATGACAAAGCGCATCTCGATCAACATGATGTTCGGGTTTCTTACCGCGGTTCCCCTCAAAAGGCGGGGTCTCGATATGAAGTCAACACCAACACGAACACCAACATCTGCATTAACAAAACCAACTCAACAAAAATTTACAATGTCATCCAAACCATCCTTCGACTCCCTTCCCCTCCGCAAAGATGGCCCTCCCGGAAACGCCTGGGGTCTTTTCGGGGATAACGACCAATGCGGGATGCTAAACCTCTTGACCCCAGAGACTGTAGCAAAAGCAGCATCAGAGATACGAGATGGTGCTCGAGTTTCTACTGATTGGCCCTTGAACAGAATGTCACGGCCTTGTTTTGGACGCGCACCTTTCAAGCATGAGATTACTACCAAGACCCCTCGTGCTGTGAATGATGATACTCTGACATTCAATACACAGAGTAGTTCGCAGTGGGATGGATTTAGGCATTATGCTTATCAAAAGGAGAAGCTTTGGTTCAATGGGAAGAGCCTTGATGATCTGTTATCGTCGAAAGTCAACGGCATTCATTGTAAGTCATACTCGCTGCAAGTGGACATTACTGACGTGTTGTAGCTTGGGTTGAGCGAGGTGGTATCGTTGGACGCGGAGTACTACTCGACTATGCATCTTGGGCAGATAAGAACAATATCGCCTTAGCTCCCTTCGAAACCAAGTCAATTACCGTCTCAACGCTAAAAGAAGTTGCCAAAAGTCAAGGAACAACCTTCCAAAAAGGCGATATTCTCTTCATCCGCACAGGATGGGTTCGAGCCTATGATAAGCTCTCCGATGATGAGTGCAAGGCATTAGCAGACTACAAAGTCCCGCCAGCTCATGGAGTCGAGTCTTCAAAAGAAACACTCCAATGGCTTTGGGAGCAAGACTTTGCAGCGGTTGCTGGTGATCAACCTAGTATGGAAGCATGGCCTTGCCAGAACACGGATTTCTTTCTGCATGAGTGGTTGTTGGCTGGTTGGGGGATGCCAATTGGGGAGCTGTTTGACCTGGAAGATTTGAGTAAAGAGTGTGAGAAGCGAGGTAGATGGTCGTTTTTCTTTTCGAGCATGCCGCTCAAGGTAAGTTTCTTTCCCTTCCACCTCTTGTTGAGCTGACGATCTGATGCGTGTTAGGTTCCTGGAGGTGTGGCTAGTCCGCCAAATGGCGTGGCCATCTTTTGATCCATCAGTCAAATACGTTAATCAAGATAATCATGGAATGAACTGGTAATGAGATTATTTGCTGAACTCTATAACAAGTCCGTCCAGCTATTAATGTTCATCCAATCCTGGTCTGACGTGAAGTTACTGAACTGATGCAATCCCTCTCCACCAAGCAATCTGTTCCAATCCGGCGGACTCTCCGGTATCATAACCCGCTCACCCTGCAATCTCTGTGTCACAAGCGTCTCATACTCGCGGTGCAGTTCCTCAAAGACACTATGAACAGCCTCAGCATTTGGCCAATGCCTGGCAAGTAATATCGTTGCCCTCAACAGTCTCGATAATCTCTCTAGTGCATTAATTGCGACTAAAAAGGATTGAGAGGCTACAGCTGCACGAATCTCTCCCGCGAATTGGATACCTGCTGCTGTGACTGCACTGACGGAGGTAAAGTGGCATTGGCGAAGTTCATCGCGTGCCGTGAGTTTTTCGAGTGATGTCACAATTGCTTGGGCTGCTGCCGAGCAGATAGATTGACTGCTTTGTTCGTGAAGATTGCGGTGGAGGTGGAGAAGGAGGAGATTGTAGTGCATTCTGAGATGGCATGTCCATGAATCGTCGTCTTCTGCAACGGTGGATATACCTGAGCGGAGGGACCATAGACCTAGACGGGCGTCGATTGATGCTATATCTATGAGACGATCTCGCGCAGGTGCGTTGAGTGCAATGACGTCGAGGCCGATGTAGGCCAAATCAACGAGGTGATTCAGAAAATCAGGGCTGACTCCTGATTCGGCGATTGTCGGGTCATTGCTCGGTGTGTCAGTGATGTCCTCCTGCTGAAGCGGCAGCTGATCTATATCCTCTGCTCGTACTGCACAAGGCCTTCCAGTCTCCAACGAAGAGAAGACCTCACAGAAGAAAGCAGACCACCAACATCGTCGATACTGCGCCATCTCTGTAGATGGTAGTTGAGAGCTTCTTCGATGAGCACCAAGACCTGTGCCTATTCGTACAGCGATTCCCGCCCAGTACCACGGTCCACCAGCAACTGTATCGCCATCGCCTATATGCCATGTGAATAGGGCAGCTGCTTGAAGGAGATGCATTCTGTCAGATTCGTGTCGCATATGATAGAGCATACTAGCTCTTCTGTAGAGTCTGTTTTGGACGGCATGACGATCAGTGGCAACGAGAGGATGAGCACATGCGTGGGCGCCAGCCATGAGAACAGACTGGAATAGTAGAAGTGGTGGAGGATTATCGGGCGTGCGATACCGAGCGAGAAATTCTGGCTTTGACACGATCGGCAGAAACGGATGGATGTGATCAAAGTACGCTTGTACCAACGCATCGCGAACCTCTTGCGCCGGAAAAGAAGATACCTCCGTCACCAAGTCTTGCGTTACCCATGAGTTCGGTGTCGGTTTCCAAGATTTGACTTGTCTGATCGGAGGATATGGATAATGTAACGGTTTGCCACCTATCCTATCACTGCTGGTACTTCCATCTGCAGATTCCTGGAACGAGCCATGAGTATCTGGTCCTGTAGGCGCAGACAAAGGCCGTTTGTCGCCAAGAATTGAAGAGTAAGGCTGTCTGAAAGAGCGATGTAAGTCAACAAGATGAACCAGGTTCGACACAGCAGTGCCGACGTAAGCGATGCGAAAGCTTTTGGTCGATGCAAAAACAGCCCAAGCTGCAGCGTCGATGCCATGCTTGAAGAACCTCGCTAATCCCTCCCGAGCGAGTTTCTCTTGGCCGTCTGAGCGCGATGCGTCATTCGATGTCTTATCACGCCGCGATGATGCAGATGAAGCCTCGGGTCCGAGTATCGAAAGATGATCATCCCGCTCAACGGCTCCGGCCACCGGATCCGGCTGCGATACTCCTGGTGATCTCACCGGTGTATCACGATCATAAGCATTTCTAGAAACCACCGAACTTCTTCTCGCAACAGCCCATTTCGCTGTAGACCTGTATCTTCATCAGCTTATCATTTTCTTTCTCACGCGGACGCGTCGGAGCCGTACCGGCATTCAAACCCGGACTTTTCACAGACGGAGCAAGGGCCTGATGGTCGGTCTACTATGTCGCAGCGGACTTTGCGGCGACGACATAAATCACATGCTTTTCGCTGCTGGCGACGACGTTTGTCGTGTTGGGACTTTTGAGGTGTTGGATCCATGGTCGGTAGGTGAGTGTATTGAGGAGAAATCGGAACCGGTGAATCAGGACTGAGGCCGACATAATTAGTGTCGGCTCCTAAACGGAGAGCCGAGAGCGGGCATTAGACGGGAATAGCGGCATGACTATTTACCAACGGAGGATAATGTAGCATTTGTACAAATTATTGACGCAATTGAAGTCGAGATTAATATCAGGCGTCTCAAACTAACGAAATTGCTTATCGTCCTCCAGACTGAGACTGTGAGATTGGCCCGCCTCCTTGATTCCGAAACCGGTCTCCTGCGTCAATGGTTGGAGATCAGCCTCCGTGATGCGGAGCTACCCCGTACTTGTCTCACCAATCCAACCCATGCCTCACATTCATCAATCATCCACTCAGCTATCATCTACTGTCACTAAATCATGACGCGATCTCTCCAAGGCTCCGTTATTCTCGTCACAGCTGGAACATCTGGTCTCGGCCTCTCCGTAGCGGAAAAGTTGATTCAGGCAGGCGCCTCAGTAGTCATCAACTACGCCAATAACGAGGAACGAGCCCACGATGCTTTCGTGCACCTAAATCAATTGGCTGCGAAGACTTTCTCGCAAGATACTGGACCGCGATGTTTGAAAATAAAAGCTGATGTGACCAACAAAGCAGGGATTCAAGAGTTGGTCAACCAGACGGTATCTGCCATGGGGAGAATTGATGCCGTGGTTTCAAACGCCGGATGGACCAAATTTGCGAATTTCCACGACATTGACGATAATGTTGATGAAGAAGTTTGGGATCGCTGCTACGCGGCTAATGTCAAGTCGCACATGTTTCTCTGCCATGCGGTGAAGAAATATTTGGAGGAGGCCAAAGGTGCATTTGTCATGACTGCTTCTGTCGCAGGAGTTAAGCCTAGCGGGAGCTTTATCGTGAGTAATCAAGCAATCACTTATGTACGAGAAGACGGTGCTAAATCTATGATCCAGGCATATTCTGTTACCAAAGCTGCACAAATCCATCTGGCGAAGACTTTGGCTACGGTCATGGCACCATCAATTCGTGTCAACTCTGTATCCCCGAGCTTCATGGAAACTGTAAGTTCTGAAAGTCCCAGGATATCTGGTAGGTAGTATTTGCTGACTTGGCATTTAAGAATTGGATCGCCAATATGCCGCAATCAAAGATCGACGATGCGCGAGAAAAGACTCTCCTCAAGCAGATCGCCAAAGTTGAGGTACGCATGCTAAAATTATCATCTCATTGGAAAAGTACTAATTACCAAAAAGGACGTCGCAGAGCAGATTACCTTGCTCATCAAATCGGAATCTGTAACTGGAACTAATGTTGTTATTGATTCTGGGTTTTCTATCTAGGTTTGCGGTATGTGGTTCCAAGTCAAGGACCGGTCGAATGAGAGATCAGGCTGTTGATTGAAAGATGGGGCAGATGTGAGGATGACGCTCGGTGATTTCTCAATTCGTGGATTACTCCTGATGCTTAAATCCTAAGCGCCAAGCTTTGACTTAATCTGCATATACAGGGTAGTCTTCAATACAACCTCATTTAGCCTCAACCAATTCTTCAACTTAGATGCCAAATTTTCGTATATTTACTTCAATTGGGAAATCCCAGTATAGGCTAAGATGATCTAAATATCTTCTGCCTTGAAATCAACTCTTAGTTCCTTGGAAATCACGGCCGTTGAGTCGGGAATGATGTACACGTTGGGGGCCGTTCGTTTAATCACCCGCACCAAGAATCCGCCAAGAGTGATTGTCACTCTGCGCCGTACACACAACAACACAATACCAGCCAACCGAGCTGAAGTTCATCACTCTTGGCAAATTGTCGCGTGACGTAGAAAATACCCAGGAACAATGACGATGATTCCCCTTGGCATATCTCTCCCAAACACAAAAGCCCCCGCATCTCGCGTTACAGATCCATTCTTCAGCTTCATTGCGCCGCTACAAAGTATATTGATTAAGCTTATACGAAGATGCCCACTTCTACAGAGTTCTTTGGCGTTACTGCCCATAACTTGGGTCCATTGACCACAACTTTCTCAGCCCCGTCAGCCTGTGCAACTGGCACGGATCATCATGTCATCGTCAACGGAAGCGCACCCAACGAATTCTGGGGCCAACCGACGTGCGGTATCAAAGACCGTGGTAGCTGCATGCCCAACGGGAAATCTTATGATTCTCTGCGAAGCGTGACTACACCACTGAATCGGGTATGGTATCATTATTACTCGCCCGGAATAGCCTGTCCATCTGGTTGGACTACCGCTGGAAGCATAGTCAAAGACGGAGATTCATCTCTCAGCGCATCCGGTGTTTTTTCGCGTCCAATACGGACAGCTACCTTTGAAGCGCAGCCACTGGAGCCTTCTGACTTCTGGGGCCAAATTATGAATGTCTCGGAGAAAATTGCCTTGTGCTGTCCCAGGTATGTTGGAATATATATTTATGCGTAGAGACCTAGACTGACAACTCAAATGATTACGTAGCAGACCCCCAAGGAAACTGTTTCTCAACAGTCGGTCCAATGAGTGAATTTAACTATTCATCCATGTGCCACAGCCCGGCGCCAGTGGAAATAATAACTGTCACGAGTGTGGATGGCGCTTTGATTTCTTTCGACGTTCAGTCAGCACCAGCTTCGACATATGAAGATGATAGACTGATTACTCATTCACGATATTCATCCGAGCTTGTTGTTGCTACCTGGGTACCTGCGGTGCCTTTGGTTCACCAACAGTCTGATCTGGATGAAGCGGAGGAGGAGGAGGATGATGTTGATGACAATGACGATGGAGAGAGTGAGGGCAGTGATGGAAATGCTGCTTCTGCCAAGACTCCTGGAAACGGAGTCGTGAGTGTTCTTGGACTGATTCTGGGTATCCTGGCTGGTATGGGCATGCTTCTGTGATATATGTTTACATTTCTTCAACTTGACGATTTTGGTTTCGGCCGCCGAGAGATATCATTCGTTTTAATCCAGGGCAGATGTTTACAGACAAACCAATCGCATTTAAGAATTTACGTTCATGACTCAATGTTTTTCTTAATCTTATACCCTATTATCGAGATATGCTACCTTGAGACATTGATGAAGCTCGGTTGTGGAAGTTTCCAGGGTTCTGTAACATACGCGATGTGACGTTCACGCAATGACGCGGCCTTTTTAGAGGCTGGATCTCGCACCTAATGCCTACTTAGGAAACAACCTTAATCGATTTGATCGTAGCGCAATAAGACGGACGAATTATGTGCTCAATTAGAATGACAAAACAAGGATTATAGGCTCTGACACGGTCCATTGTCATCCGGTAACAATCTGACACATCTGGTGTAGTAACCCCTCCAGGGGCCGCCTCACCCAAAACTGACTATGTGATCGTATACATGAAACAAACCAGCAACGGCATTCGGCAACGTTTCAACTGAACAAATTTATTCATTTACAAGGCACACGATATTGCCAATGAAACCAAACCCCAAACTTGACATCCCTAGTCGTCGATTCCCAACTCCACTATAGATCAACGATTCCGCCAAGGGAAAGCTTAACAGTCGATCCCAAGTTTGAGACCTGTATCAGCATCTGGGGAAGAAGTCCATTCTTGGCGTTTGGTGTATCAGCAAAGTTTCCGAAGTTAAGCTTTTGGTTGAATCTATTTTGAGATCCTGTTTTGGAGGGTTGTAGCGAGATGGGGGAATAGATGTATAAGAAGAGTGGTTTGTTCCCACCAAACATATTTCTCGTCATCCACACTCACCTCTCATTCAGACTATTAAGATTCGCTTGACGCGACTATTTCTCTTCTCTTTTCGGACTGGTGCCTTTTTACAATCAATAACTGCCGGGCAGCTTTTTTCCCTTAATTGTTTAAACACAATCATTTAAGAATACTCACTATGTATTTCTCCAACATCGTTATCGGTGCTCTCGCAGCCCAGGCCCTGTCGGGTGACAGAAGACCGACTCCAGGACTGGCTGGAAAGTTCGCGGTATGTTTCTTGTCTTCGACTTCGCTGCCCTCAAGCTGATGATTTTCCCAGGCCTTGATGGCTTCTGCAGCTCTACCCGTCTCTGGCGTGCCAGTGATTGGCCTCATTGAACCCCGATCGGTAAGCATCTATGATTTGATGCAGAGCAATCCAATTCTGACATGAGCAGCCTGAGATCTTGGTGCTAGGTGGCGGTGGTCAGCAGAACCAGGGCCAACAGGATGGCAACGACGACGCTCAAGATGACGCTCAAGATGATGCTCAAGACGACCAGAACGAGCAAGATGGCGAGAACGCACAAGATAACCAGGACGGCCAGGACGGACAAAATGGCGGTGGCAGACAAGGCCGAGGTGGTAGAAACGGCAACAATGGCAACAACGGCAATGGTCAAGATAACGGCAACGGCCAAGGTAATGGCAATGACAATGGCCAAGACCAAGGCAATGGAGGAAACCAAAACAACGGAGGAAACCAAGGCGATCAAGCTACTGCCACCGAGTCCCTTGCTACCGCTGTCGACACAGCCACTGGCGCCGCCACCGACGTTGCCACCGACGTCGGTGCCATCCAGAGCCGCGTCGCCAACGAGACCGTCGTCACCCGATCTCTTGGTCCCGGCCAGCTTGACCCGGGCCAGACTGATGCTGTCAACACTCCCGGTCAGGATGGTGGTGCCGTCAACACCGATACTGCCGTCACCGAAGCCCCTGCTGCTACCGACACTGCTGCTGCCGAAGCTACTGTTACTGTCACCGCTACCGTCACTGTTGACAACGGTAATGGCAATGGCAATGGTAACGGCAACGGTAATGGACGGGGACGAAACAGGGGTGGTAACAACGGAAACAATGGAAACAACGGCAATGACAACGGCAACAATGGCAACGCTGGTCAGAACAACGGAAATGATGCTGCCAACGGTGGCGATGCTCAGAATGGAGATAATGCCCAGAACGGAGGCAACGGAAACAACAACGGTAACGCCAACGACGGCGCTGCTAACGGTGACGCCAACGGTGGTGCTGCCAATGGAAACAAGGGCAACGCTGGCAACAACGATGACGCCGCTGCTGGAGGAGATGCTGCCAACGGTGGTGACGCTGCCGCAGGAGGCGACACCGCTCAAGGTGACAATGCTGCTGGCGCCGGTGGTGCCGGAGGCCTTCTCGGCAGCATTCTTGAGCGCCTGACAGGAGGAGCCGGTGCTGGTGCGGCTGCCGGTGCCGGTAACAACTAGACAACTCATATCAAGCTGCAAGAGGGATCTCTCTGGTATGATACTGGGATTGACTGGTGCAGGACACCGGCGGGCAGGCCTGGGATGATAGATTGGTTCTCGGTGTAGTGTAGTCATATGTACTAGTAATAAAACCCGCTTCTGAACTTCCTTCGCCTCATACCCATAAATCTTCTTCCTCGTGATCATCTGGATTCAACTTGCAGTCCATCAGTGTACGAGCCTCCTGATTCATCTCCTCCGGTATGAGCCAGAAGCGGTATTGTGGCCCCTCGTCATGTCTATAACCATGTGCCTGGCGGTCGATAGCGCTCCAGAGTTCGTAGTATTCACGAGGCTGCCCACTGCCCCTTTCGCGAAAATCTTCATCTCTGGCCATGATGCGCAACTCTTCTGTGGCCAGTTCAACAAGTGACGCATCGTCCGTAGCGATTATGAACATGTTGATATCGTCCACGAATCTTTGAATATCTTCGACGTATTCGATTACCTCCAACAGATTTTCTGTTTCTGACGGTACATCGCGTGAAATTCCATCATATCCCCTGTATGTATTGAATTGGGATTGGGGACCGAAATAAAGGGCCCATGCCGATCTGGCCAGAAGGCGGTCTTTGAGGAATCCCGTAGCAAGTCTGATGACGATTATATCACCGGCTGGCACTATAGGTCCTGTCGCCTCCAATCTGGCCCCAAGGAATGATACCTGCTTCTCAGGGTTGAATTTGATGAGTTCGTCGTTCGCGGTATCCTGAAGAATCGCAACGTTGCTTGGGTAGAAGCGTTTATTGACTTCCACGTACTCTACTTCCTCTTCGTAATCTTCTTCCCCTTCATGCTCTTCCTCTTCGCTCGAGGATGATTCACAACTCAGGAAGTCTTCTGGGGTAGGCATTTTAACAGATGGGTGCTTAATTGAAGGCTCGCTGATGCTCGTGCTGAGGATCGTGGGTCCCTCACCGCCAGTTGTAAGCTTTAGACTAACTTAGTTGCTTGCATAAACCCTGCATAAGATTTATGTATAATCCACAGATAAGATTAGAATTCCCATTTTCAGCGTTTGCACAGAGGTCCCTACCAAAAGTCTTGTCCTGCCCCCCTGCTCGTGACAGGGGACCCTGGGAGGTCAGAAAAAGCAACGAAAAAGGCGGTATGTGATTTCCTTACCTGTAAACCTTCTGTAACCCCTCTGTAAGCTGTTAACTGATTTCTTGAAGTTTCTGATGATCTTGTAGGTCCTCTGATTATAACCCTAAATACAGATATTATGATAAGGGCTTTTATTATATCCCTTAAGGCACCTTGCAGCGGTAAGTCTTCTGCTAAGGTCTCTGAAATATCAGGACTTTTGATCTGTTAGGTTAATAGAATTTATACTTATGTAATTAATTAAGAGTTTAACCCTAATATTAGATTACTAATTCTAAAAGATAAATATCTTAAAGATAAACCTTAATTAGAGTAGCTAATAAAGGTAATAGAAAAAACTAAAAAGCTTATTATTAGTAAGGTATAATATAATTACTTTATATAAAAAAAAACCTATATTAATTTTACTATTAAGCTTAAGGATATAGAAGTAGAAATCTTAGTAATATCTATCTATTAAATACTAGTTTCTTTAAGGTTTAAGAAGATAAAGCTAATAAGAAAACTAGGCTTAATAAAGTTAATAAAAGCTAAAAGACTTACTTAATATATTACCTACTATAACTAGACTTTAGAGGATTAAAAGTTAGTAATTTAATTAGATAAAACTGCTATAATTCTTTTATATTAGTAAGGAGATTATTATATATAATAAAGATTTAATAAGTAGTTTCTTTATAGCTATATTTAAAAGTAATAGAAAGGGGTAATGGAGTTTATATTCTAGGGCTCTTTTTCTTATAATAAAAAAGGTTTTTATTATTACTAGGCTCTAAAGATTAAGAAGAAAAAGGCAGATTCTATACTTATTCTTAAAAAGCTTAACTGTAAGCTTAAGCTAAAGAAAAAAGAGAAATAGGAGCTAATAATAATAATAAGAAGAGTAAGTCTAAGAAATCTACTAGGTAAGAAGCTAGCTTAGAAGTAGAATAAAAAGAATAGAAAACTTATAAAAAAGGAAAAAAAGGGAGGTATTAACTGGTAATAATATTAGTAGTCATTTATTATCTGTGTTCGCAGCCTAAAGCTTAACCTTATAGGCCGCCGTCATCCATTGTTAATATTAGTAGAAAATTCTTATTTTAAAATTACTTTCTTTTATATAACTATATAAAGAAGAAAGACCTAGTATAGTTATTTAGAAGAATAAAGCACTAGTATATTTACATTATATATAGTAGAAGGTTTTTAACCTTACTAGCATATAGTGACTTCTTTAGTGTAAAAATAGCTTTAATTTAAATGCTATTAAAACTACCTGGCTGTATTTAAAGAGGGAAACTATAAAAAAAGGTGCCTCTGTAAGTAAAGGTAAAGCTATTTACAGGTAGGAAGCAGCTTAGTTAATAATACTGCAGGAGAAGATCTAAGTATAGATTAAATAGATACCTTATTATATAGAAAAAATCATTAAGCTAAAGGGAGGAAATAAGTATAAGGAAGGTAGGGATCATTTAGTAGGAAATTAACCTTTTTAGAAGTACTGATCCACTTTTAATAGCACTAGTGATTTTAGCGTGGGATAAGACTTTTAGTAGGGACCTCTGTACGTTTAGTACAACTCCTTCATAAAATTCTAACATAAGTGGGCTCATCCTTCAGTTTTCGGTTGAAAGCGCGGTTCGCAAGAGCATCAGCATCCATGTTCAACTTTCTCGGTACATGCCAGAACTTGACCTCCATCTTCTGATCGCTAGACCAAGCCAAGTCATCAAGGATCATTCTGTGTCCAGTGCGGCGCCGTTATCTTCCCATTCTGCCGCCAGACACTCATATACTCCGTGAAGGCTTGAGCCAGATATAAAGAGTCCGACATGATGAAAATTCTTCCAGGATGGAGCGGTACTTCGTCGCGGATGATTTCCACCGCTATCATCAGGGCGTAGAGTCCCGCGAAAGTGCTGTTCTGCGGCGCATCAGCCGGCAGAAGACCCCATGTGTTATACTGCGATTCCGGGCCAAAGAAAACCCCCCAGCCGCCTTGAGCATACCGTGTTTCTTTAGCTCGGCAAACACCATCGATTTGAATAACCACTGAGGATTCATCTTTCTCCAGTTGGTAGGGCCCAGCAAAGTATCGAATATGTTGAATGCCTGTACGGGGGTTGTAGGCTATAAGGACGTCCTTGGGAACATTCCGGTGTTGTTGACTGTCATCTGAGTTGAACGATTCGATAATGGCGTCGTTCGCGTCGCACTCTTCAACAACTTCACATCCGTCACTTGTCTCTGTGATCATTTTTGTTGTTTCTGCGTGCCTTGGAGAACGAAGATTGTAAGAATAGGGGTGAAATGAACATATGTTTCACCAGCCAACGGTCATTTTATTAAGATTGACATCCGTAGACGAAAGGCTATCTCAACATCAACCTTGCCGGTTGCAGTTAGCATTCATCATGGTCTTGTGGTGATAAGATAAGAAACGTCTGGAAGCTGACTACCCTAGCCCAAGCCAAACATCAGCGACAGGAGTATTCCTTTCGCTCGCATAGGGCACTAAGTGGAATCTAGATTGCACGTCTTTCCACTAAGTGCTGAAGATAGCATCCTATATGACAAAGGGCTCCTACCGCACAGATCAGGTGAAAACACACAGCAGCTCGCGAACGGGCCGAACGCGGCCTCGGTCTCGGAACACGGTAATAGCGGGGGTATACAACCGATGCCTCACCACGTTTTTGGCAACAGTTGAATGAACGTGAGCCAATAGAAAGCACAAAGCAGAGGTCGGGCTCTCGGGCTTTTCTGATTTCCCCAGATCTCCTTGTGATCCCCGGATTTTGTTCCGCGTAGAAAACCCCCACTGTCCGTCGATCCTTGTCGAGATCGTCAGTTCTTTGCCCCAACCACGCTCTTGCAAGATATCAGGCCATGAAACTTATAACGTGTCGAAAAGCTTTGATCTTTCTCGAACTGATGGATTCTGACCGGAGATGAATGCATGCGGCAGCGTTATCGGTGCCGACATTTTGTTGAGAAATCTTTGCTGCCAAGCATATCCCTGCAGCGTGGCATTTGTACGACACCATGATGCATGCTCGTTTCATGCCTCCCGTGTCTTTTGGCGATTAGCAAGATCTACTATAAACTCAATCTACTCTCTCTGGTATTCAAACTTTCAGCTAGTTTCCAGTTTCCAGATCTGCGCATCAGCTCTGACTAGTTTTTCCTGACTCGAGTTCCTCGGAATCCTGCATCAGGTGATATCTCCTCCTCGGATCAAGATCGCATTTGCCGTTTCGACTTCCCCGCATGGATCCTTCGACATGCATGCCGGGCCAACGGGCATACATGATGTCAAAGCGACAAGTCAAAGCAATCACAGAAACAGACAAGCTCCTCTTGTCCGTTGCTCTTTGCCAGATTTGTTCCTCGAGTAGTTGAGATGCAGATAGCAGACACAGTTTTGGATCCACTTCGTGTCACCTCATTCGACCCCTCACCATCAGACCAACAATCACCCTGTTTCCG
The DNA here is from genome assembly GCA_013183765.1 of Fusarium xylarioides. NCBI lineage: Eukaryota > Fungi > Ascomycota > Sordariomycetes > Hypocreales > Nectriaceae > Fusarium > Fusarium xylarioides. The sequence goes on along the minus strand of SRZU01000208.1, from coordinate 53,786 downwards.
TCCTGCTTCGAAAGATCCTGCGGAATCATGCCCGCATGGAAAGTTGCCTGATGTTGTTTGGGTGGACCGATCAATGGCCGAGTGATATAAATAGAATAGTCAACGTCCTCGCGCTCGTTTTTACAGACATCTCAACTCCAGAACCTTTGAAACGGCCTCCTTTGATCTAGCCTCACCTTCAACTCATAATGTCAATTCCCTCTCAGCAACGAGCAGCAGTCCGTCAAGGACTTGGCCCAGAAGCAACAGCCCCCATCCGCACAGTCGACGTTGAAAAGCCAGGTCCTGGCCAAATTCTCGTCAAGATCACATGGACTGGCCTCTGCGGCTCTGACAAGTCTCTCCTGCACAATGAGTGGAAGGACTTTGGCGTCAGCATGATGGACGCGTCTAAAGGCATCGCTGGGCATGAAGGAGCCGGTAATGTCGTAGCTATTGGCGAGGGCATGGAGAATAGGTGGAAGATTGGTGATCGGGCTGGTGTGAAGTGGATTGCCAGCACTTGCGGCGAATGCGACTTCTGCAGGTCTGGCTCGGATGAGGTTCACTGTCCTAACCAGACGAACAGCGGATTCTCCGTTGCGGGAACGTTTCAGGAATATGTTATTGCGGATGGAAGATATACCTCGAGAATTCCGGATGGTGTCTCTGATGAGGAGGCGGGACCGATTATGTGTGGAGGCGTAACAGCGTACACAGCTTGCAAACGGTAAGTCAAAACGCCCGTTACGGTACAAAATTCTAACACCTTTGAGATCTGGAGTTACACCTGGCCAGTGGCTAGTCATCCCCGGCGCTGGAGGCGGTCTCGGCCATTTCTGCATCCAATACGCCAAAGCTATGGGCATGCGAGTTATCGCTATCGACGGTGGTGACGAAAAGCGAGATCTGTGCCTCAAGCTCGGTGCTGAAATTTTCATTGACTTCAAGACAACAAAAGACATCACCGCTGAGGTCATGAAGATTACGAAATACGGCGCCCACGGTGTAATCATCACGGCTGCGACACGAGCGGCTTACGAAACTGCCCCCAACTATCTCCGTCCTAACGGTACTGCTGTGGCTGTTGGTCTTCCCCAAGATCCCACTGTTATTGCTGGTGCACCCCCAATGGCAGTTGCTCTTCGACGACTGAAGATCGTGGGAAGTGTTACTGGCAGTATGAAGGATGTCGAGGAGGCTCTTGACTTCACTGCCAGAGGTCTCGTTCGAGTAAGTATAGCCCAAGATGGGAGCTTGGTGGCAATATACTAATTATGTATAGCCTATTCTTTCCAAGGGCAAGCTTGAAGATCTTGATCAATGGATCAAGAAACTTGCTACTGGCCAAGTCGCTGGACGATGTGTTTTGGAGGTTGCTGCTTAGGATATCTACCGGGGAGTAGGATGTGTTTAGTTGCAGTTGAGACTTGTGGCTGAGAGCTTATTCCGGCAGACAGAACTAAGTTGTTATTGATGGCTGGTTTGCTGGCAGTTGGTGCACGAGGAGTTCAGTCAGAGGGGACAGGGCCGAGTATGGGCGTTAGTGTATTGGAATGGAGTTGTTGAAGTGTATATGGCTGACTAAACCCGAGTATAAACATATCTTTTCAGAACAAATAACTACCATGGCTTCCACTAGGAGAACCGACTCCGCATTCATTCAACTACCTATAGAGACTCAGATTCAAATCGTTTCTCTTCTTGCTGACTTGACTGATTTCGAATACATTCACTCCTTGTTACTTACCTGTAAGCACCTGTATACTTAAGGAATCCACAGGCAGAACACCGCCTCTGGTTACTCATGGTAAGAAGATTGTAGTACGGGACCGCCATAAACAAGGAAGACAGAGTAGTGTTGGAGAGGTTCAAGTCGCCATTAGGAAATGGTGGCGACAGCAAATATTAGGTGCGGAAGCCTTTCTGAAATGTCATGGAAGCGGTACAAATGTGAGTCAATGCGGAAGGCGACCAAGTTTGCAGGACGTGCTTCAAGTGCTGGACAGAATGGAACATCAATGTTCATGATTTATCGGTTTACGATCAGGTGCGTACTACAGAAGCGGCCAAATGTCACGTCAGGATAGCAATCTCCTTCCAAGACATATCTCTGATGACAAACATTCACGATTTGCAATCCATTAAGCCAAGTTGAATAGACGGGATGTTTCAGCCCCACGATTATTCCAGTAGGCGTCAAGCAAGACGCCCTGGTTAAAGTGCAAAGGTACAAAGGCCCCTTTATGGGGATCAATCGCTTCTGTCACGCTCGCGCACCTGCTGTAGCTATACTAGCCAACAACCACGGCAATCAGCATTCCATCGTAGTTCTTGTCCCCAAACGTTTGAAGAATAGTACTGCTTACGTATGGATCACTTCCCGCTCTTTCAATAAGTTTTCTGACCTGAGTGACGGTATCATCAGTGCCAACGAGCTTAGGGTTGACAATAGAGCCTCGACGCACGACCTTGTCAACGATGATGCACCCGCCTGGTCTGGTCATATCGGCTGCCTTGTCAAAATATACCCAACCATTGAGCTTTTCTGCGTCTATGAAGACAAAATCGAACGGAGGGCGTGTGCCTTGTTTAACTTAGTCCACGATCTTTGGCAAGACCTCGGCTGATTCACCTTGGATGACTTGAACGCGATTGCTCAGTCCTGCCATTTCCTGATTTTCCTTTGCCACCACAACGTGATGCGGCACTGACTCCACGGTTGTGACACGAGTTGTCGGACTGGCATTGGCGAGGAATATGGTGCTGTAACCGCCAAGGTTGCCGACCTCAAGAACATGCTGCGCGTTGAGTAGCTTGGCTTGGATCTGTATGTACTTTCCTTGGGAAGGCGATACAGATATATCAGGGAGCCCAGAGTTCTTCTGGTGCCTGTATGCTTTGTAGGGCTTAAAATTCCCACGGGTACCCAGATGTTAGCCCACCTAATTAGGCCCATGGGTAGGTCTGGGTACCCATAGTGGGTTATTTTTTCTAACCTACCCAACTAGGTACCCAAAACTTACCCTATTCTATTAATAGTTACCCAATAGATACCCAAATAGCTTAAATAAATTTATATTAAATATTTAAAAAATATATTATAAATCTATATAATTATATATATATATATAAATTTTATTATAATTATTCTACTTATAAATAGCTATTTTATTTGCTATTTTACTCTCTTATTAATACCCAGAAAAAAATATACCCAGTTTAGGGTACCCATAGTGGGTTATTTTTTCTAACCTACCCAATTGGGTACCCAGACCTACCCACGGGCGGGTTGTGGGTACCCATGGGTCGGGTATTTTAAGCCCTGATGCTTTGGCAAGAGTGCCATTGCCTGGAATGCTCCCCTCTCCATGCGTTTGTGTCATTGTCCATTCATCCTTTGTGTTTAAAACCTTTATGACTCATTCAGTGTAGAAGCTTTATTTAACTGAAAACTTAGTCCCTGATTACAACTGAATCTCTAATAAACTTTCCGCCTAACGCCACCAGCCCGTTTAACTTTTTCCTTCATCTCGCCCAGTAACTCATCTTTACGCCAGGTTTTCATAATTAACCCTTATCTATAAGTGTAATATACAGTATACCTAGGCTAGATTCTGCTTTATAATTCTAATTGCTTAATCTTTATTATCTAGTAATTTATTTCTCCTATTATATATAGATTTCTTTTAGTAATACTCTTTAGGTAATATATATATATAGGCGCTATAGCTAAAGTAGATAAGATCTATAAAGACTATATCTTCTATACTGCCTTTTCTAATAGCCTTATAAAGGCTTATAAAGCCCTTATTTATATTAAGCTCTTAGTATATATTAATATTAAAGTAATAGAAATTAATTTATATAAGGAATATTATATTTCTATAAGATATCTATAGCTAAGCTTTAATTAATTATATAATAATTATAGTAAAGGTTATCTTAAGAGTATTATCTTAAGTTAATAGACTTACTTATATTAAGTATTTTACCTTATATATAATTTATATACTTTAAGCTAGATTATCTTTATAGAGGAGTAGTAGCTACTTATTTATATACCTTTAGAGTTAGTTATTAGGAAATCTAACTTTTTAGCTAAAAGTAATATCCTAGGTAATAGTGAGGGTAATAAGTATTTTGCCTGTATGTGTTTATTGGTGTCCTTTACCTTTATGCCCTGGGGGCTGGAGCCTCTTTTAAAACCCTAACCTTACCGCAGTCCATTCATCAACGGCGACCCAACGAGGATCGCGCCCTGTCACCTTGTACCACTCCTGGCTGCCATGCTTAGGTGCACTAGTGAGAATAGAAGGAAAACCATTAAGCAAAGAAAACATGATGGGAAACTGGAGATGTTGTGGTGTGTTGTTGTAGCTGCGTGGCTGCTGTAAAGTTCTGAAGCGGGGTAGGCTTGCCCTTATAAGCTGTGAGTGCCCGCCTGGTCTTGCGGGCTGTCTACTGTGTCAACCATTCACGTAGCTGAATTTACCAGCACCGGTGAGAGCCCATTCCAGCCTCTAGAGTGGTGGCATCATACAGATCGGAAATACAGAGTGTAGCTAGGGTAGACCTGTATTATTTAAAGAACGTATCTTGCAGACAGGCAATCCATGGTAAGGCTCATGCGCAAAAGTATTAATAAAACGGAGCCACTCCATTCATTGATCTACAGCCACCAACATAGATATTCACCACCGAGCATGTGAATCTCAGGGCCACCTATGACTGATCAATTACGCCCACTACCCTCGCTAACCTCGCCGGATTCGTCGCGGGGGTCCCAAGCCATGGCAATTTCGTAAACAACCTCCGATTCACCCAGAGCCTGAATCTTAACCCGTCCTCGCTCCTTGAACCCGAACTTCACATATAGAAGCTTTCCCATATTCCCAGCAAACATAGGGATAGCCACGCCTTCCTTTCGGGCTCTCTCCATGCCCCAGGTCAGCAGCTTGGAAGCAGCACCTCTTTTCCAATAATCTGGAAGTGTTGCCATCTGTCGTAGGGAAAGCTGTCTTTGTCCGAATCTGGAAACAAAAATGTCCTTTCGAGCCTTCATGGTGGCCTCAGAGTAAGCCTTGAGTCGTGCAGGATTGCAGTCTTTCCTCTCCGGGTGATTCTTGGGAGGAGCGACGGCTGGAATATCAGGATTCGGTGCTCGATCCCCAGGATTATCCCAAATGCTCAAAGAAATAACCTTTGTTTCTTTTGGGTTCTTCAAATCGGGAGCGGTCGCCAGCATGATGGTGTTTTGTCCGGCCAAGGTAGTGCTGAGATACTCGGCATAGCACAGTCGCGTATATTTATAGGTTCCTCGGGGTATTGCTCACGGTAGGGGTATCGATAGGCAAACTGTTCATCGTATTGAAATGCTTTGATGACGATATCTACGATCGCGTCAAGGTCATCAGCCGTAACAGGTCGAATTGAAATATCGTCGGAGGAGTGAACTTTGGTTTCGGTGTTGTCGCTCATCGTTATTGTTGGCGGGGTAGTAGTAGTTGGTTGATGCGAGAGCATGAGGGTAAATAAAAGAAAGGAGATGGTGAAAAGAAGAATTGGGAGAAAACTAGTGAGTCGAACTGCCATTTCCTTCCTTTCTTCCTACGTTCTCTCTTTCTTTCTCTTTTTATAGATATAATGTTCTGTGACTTACTCACTCTAACCTCGGGTTGAAAGATGCATCTCTTATCGGTCAAGAAGAGTAAATACAGGAGAGAGATAACAACTGCTGATGTGATGACGCGGTTGAGCCGGTGTGATACAGTCAGTGAATCAGATGCTTTGCCGGCGACAGTCAGGAACTGACCAATCAAATTGCGACCGGTGTAGACCTGCAGAGTCTGATTGGCGGATTTCAGTATTGATAGTGGTTGGCCCAAGCAGGCAGCCGGTGAATCTCATTGCCCTCTCTCCTTGCCCCCCATTATGAAGCGCTGTAGATAAGGTACATCCAGTTAGGGTTTTCATTGAAATTAGGTTTGAAGTGAGAGCCAGAGTAATTATTGTTAGATGTTTTATAGTACAGCAGCCTATATGGGTTATTAGCTGGTATATAAGCTTAGCTATATTTAAACCTTATGTAAATAAAGATATTTCATTTAGAGCCAGCATCAAAAGTTGACACTGCTCTGCATTTTCTGAGCCATCAGAAGCCTGGGGATCCAAAGGGACGGAAAGGATACTCTCCAGTGTCTGTTCATCCTCCGGCCGATACTCGGCGACTTCGCTTTCCACCTCCAGCATGTCCTGGCTAGTGGGCTGTTCTATTTGGTCATCGTAGATACCAAAATCGAGTGGTTCTTGACCGAAGGTGATTGATGAATCAAAGTATGATTGATCCATTTGGTCTATGAAAGTCTGATCCATGTCGCACATTGCAGCAGATTCTCCCACATGGTCTCCATGAATGGATCTGCAGTCGTCATTGGGACAAGAGTTGTCAGACTTGAGGTATCCAGACTTGCAAAGTCGATTGAATCAAGCAATCCGGCGGCAGATGACAAAGTTGTGTGCAGGTTCGTTTGCTGGATTGACGTGGAGTTAACTTCCTGTGTGACCTCGAGGTCTTGAGAATGTTGGAGATCACTCGTTTGGCTTGCCATGAGATGCTTCCCAGACTGTAAGCTGCTGCTCTCGTTTCGACTTTTACGAAGCTCCATGATGTCTTTGATGGGAACATCAAGAATTTCAGCAGCCTGTCGGAGCTCCTCAAGCTCTTTTAAGAAGTCTCAGGCCATCGCGCCCCTGCCTATGAGACCGACCCAGACATGCTGTCCTGATCTACCGTTGCAGTGATGGACCGCAGCCTGTTTTGTTGGTTACCTATGAACTATTAGGTGGATAGACTATGGTCGGAATAGCATGAGGGTTGCTTTAGGATAGAGTGTCTGATACTTTTAATATTTATATAATTACTTACTATAATAAGTAGTAAGAAAGGGTTTTCCTATAATATATATTATTAAAGCCTTACTAGAATTAATGTAGGGTTTTTATATTCCGAAAAGCTTTCTTCAGTACTAGCCCTTTTCTCATACACACTAACATTGTTTCTGTTCTTTACGTAACGCATGGCTGTGAGTCATTTCTTCATATTCTTATTTTCCTATGTTGCATATTTGAGCCGAATCATCCTCACTATGTCCTCCAGTACTCCTCAACCTCACCCTTTTCCAGCCTTTTAAGCTCCGCATAGAATTGGAATTTGTTCAACTTGTAATGCTCCGCAATCTTCCTCGCTGTCCAGCCATCTGCATCTGGTTCATTTGCATCGATTCCCTTTTGCACCAGATATCGACTCCTCAAAATCAATCTGCGCTGGTCAACCCCAGATCTCGCAACAATATGTAATAGGTTTCCACCTTCTGACGTCTTGGCCTTCCAATCATAGCCGGCCTCGTCCAGAGCCTCGAGAACCTCAGTATCGACGTCACTCCAACTTCGATAATCCTGATCACGGTGCGTATCAGATAAGTCAAAAGCACTTGCCTTATCGTCGTCCATATGGCCGTTATCATCCAATATTAGCTCCGCCACAGTCTTTCCGGCATTGTTTCGCATATTTATATCATCGAAAAACGCGATCTTTAACAGGTCATAGAACAGTTCTCGCTTTTCTGTCCCGTACCAGATGGCAGTCAAATCGTCATCAGCTAAGTAATGCAGCGCTGTATTTCCCTTTCTGTCTTTGGCCCGAGGGTCAGCACCAGCTCTTATAAGATCCTGGACACACCCAAGAGGCTCTGCCATGGCAACGGGGGTAAGGCTCTCAGCTAAGGGATGGAGACGCATCCGCCGAAGAGCTGCATGTAGTGGATATGTTCCATGGTGATCAGGTTGGTCGACCAAAGACTGATATCTCGATGAAAGAATGCGCAAGGAACGCCGAACAATGGGGAGCTCTTGGAATTCCGCATTCCGATTATTGCTAACTTCGACGAGGAGGTGATGCAACGCGTTTTTGCCTTGATTGTCTACCGCGAGGGGGTCTGCTCCAAGCCGGAGGAATACTTCAATCAGAGATTCCGAGCCTGGCTCCGAGAAGTCTGACTCTGTCGGCCCCAAGAATCGATCCCAGCTTGGATAGAACTTCTGGCCTGACTCTCCGCTTTCCACTGTCCAATCAATATCAACTAAAGAGGTCCCAGCAAGAACATCGGCTCCAGCTGCACTTCGACACGCACTGAGCAGGAGTGTGCGTCCTTGAGGATCACGGTGTTCAAGGTCTAGTGATTCCAGAAAGCCCGGATAGTCCATAAACGGCTTGAGCCAAATCCCGTCCTCGATGATGGCATGTATAAGATGCCGAGCACCCCAAATAGGCACGGGTTCCTCGTTATCCCACCCATCATCCGAAAAGTGCGGATGATCATTCTCTTCCAACGACTCTAGGCTATTAGCCCCAAGAGGGTAGTCTACGATTGGAGTTCGTGGAGGGTCCTCACCGGGGAACGGCGCTCTGCTTCCCGAGGATTGTCTGGGGTTGCGTAGAGCTTGCGGAAATTCCAGAAATGGGTCAGATCCATGCCGAAGAAGTGAAACAATCATTTGGAGTCTTTCATTCTTGAACACTGGCCTGCTGGAGAATGTGTTGGCAGCACAGTAAAGAGGAGGCTGAAACTGCTCGCCATACCGCTCAAACTGCGGCGGTGGATCTTGAGCATCCCACAGTGGCTCAATAGAAGAGAGTAACTCATGAGCTCTCTCTGGCTGGTTGTTGGGGTCGGCTCCCGTAGATAGCTCTTGGTCTAAACGATCAGGAGAACCACGACCCCAACTTTGGGAGCAAATAAGCGAAAGCTCATTGACTTGATGAAAGGGAGAAGTTGGACGCATTAGGTTAGTTGTCCATTTGTTAAGTGACAGTCGTGTTTCGATACTAGTAAGGAAGCCTGGAATTGCGGGAGAAGATGGACGGGAGATGAATATTGCCAGGAAGCAAATTATGGTTGGGCATTAAGCTACTGTAAAGAGAAACCATTGTGAACCGCAGTCAAGTCCGATTGGCCGGTAATTGTGGTCGGTTGGTTGTTGGTTCAGACTTCAGAGGGATTTATGAAGACACACTCCCTGCATGAATTATGGGTTCGTGCGGCATGGCCTGGCTTTCAGGTGCCGAACAGCCGGACAGACCCAACACAGAGTTTCTTATTAGCGCCTCAGTGCTTACAGGCCCTTTAGTAGCCGCCTCCCACCTTCCTCCTTGGTCGCTTACTGAAGGGCTACTACATCTGGCTTTTAGTCTACGGGAGTTTGAACATGGCGCCAATACAGCACCATTAGTAGCCGCAAAGCATTTATTGGGACATTAATGGACCTTGCCTGTTTATGGAAACGCTCAGTGAAGATACAGTTTTCCGAGTAATCTATCCAAGTTTTCCTATGCCATATCTTAGACGCTAATCGCCTTTGGGTCAATGCCAATTCTTGCGAGTCGCTGCGCTCTCATTTTCCTAGACCTGGCTGCTATGGGCCCACCCCAGTGTACGGATGCAGGATCTGTCTCCCATTTCCATATCGTGACTACTCTTGTGAAAACACCTTGCGACTCCTGCCTCTTCTTGAGTTCGCGTGGAATTACTGTTGCGCAATTGCAACCAGTTACTGCAGACCGGGCAGCTTCTGTCGCTTTGTGAGATGGTTTTTGTTGATGAACTCGCCAGGTGTTCTTTGAACATTCATAAAAGCGTCGTTTTGCTCCTTCAGCATGGTTTCAATGTCTGGAACGGTGTTGATGTAGCTAGAAATTGTTTCGTCAAAGTCAATTGCCGGGATGCTTTCCGGTGTATCCCCTTGAACCATCTTAGCCGTCTTAATGTTGGTGAATATAGGAGTGAAGCCACCATGGAGTCCAGCGGGTGTCCTGAGCCTCTCACGTAGGAACGTAGCTCGATATACATCCATATCCTTCCGCCGAAGGGCAAAGACATAGGCTGCGCAGTTCTTACCGAGCGACCACGGCTTCTCAATTTTGTTGCTCAATTTTAGACTCGGATTATTGGCCTTGGCCTTCATAAATGCCGAACTCAGAGCTTGAATAGGCTTGCCCATCTTTGAAAGTGCATCGTAGTAGTCCGTAGCCCCAGGATAAAGCTTTGAGGTATCGACGTTGCCATCAACCGGGAGACCCGTATCGAATCTTGCATTACTGAGAGCGCCCTCGAATTGGTTGAATGACTTGCCAGGGAGGTCTTTGATGTTGGTTGATACAGCCATTTTATCAGGTTTTTCCGTATCTGGAGGGTTTGAATCATGCTTAGGAGCCCACAAGCTTGGTTTTTGTGTTAGTATGAACGTGTAAGAGAAGTTTAGGCTACTCACTGCACCAAGAACTCGTCCAACGTACAACGAGTCCTCGCAGGAATCTTGGTAACGCATCCTGGCGCAACCGTGTACTCGTAAGACGGGTCAAGGATCTTGGCTTGCTCTTCGCAAAGATATGCGCTCCAGTATAGCATTCTATGATTCTTCATCTTAGCAAACGTCTTGTTAAGATCACTACACGTACCATTCGGCAATGCCACGCTCTCCATAAGCGATGGCGGCTGGCAGTAGCTGTATCAAGAGACATATCTAAGTGATTGTAAAGTGGTGACTACGCATGTTGGGCTTCACGAGCGTAGGACTGGCGAACTGCTGATGGAGGTATATGGAATAGAAGAAGGAAACTATCATAGATGAGAATGAACTGTGGCCAGAAAGACCATCAGCGGGGCATGTCTCTCAGATCTCAAAGGCATAGTAAAAGCGACCGGTATTAGAGGATTGTGAGCCAAAATGGAAGTGTTACTCTAAAGGTCGAGAACCTCTATTGTGGTGACTTATTTCGGCTACTCGGCTTCTTTCGATATGTTGGTTGAAAAAGCACTCATCTACATGTTTCAGGTCCAAGATAAAAAAGGCAGCTGAGCAGAAACAAATCTAAATTGAGTTTTAAACCTGGACATTCAACCATGATCGACCATGAAGCATCACCAACATGCATAAAATGGCATTGCTCTTCCGTTAGAAGTGGATCAGACTGACCAACTAGAGGCTTAAGAATAAGCTTCCAGCCACGGGTCTCAGCTTGTAGTGGATATTCCTTGTCGGTTCTTTCTTACGACCCTTGCAGCTAGCGCTCTGTTGACCACGATATCTGCAGGGACCTGCGTTTTCGGCAAATATATGCCGTGTACGCGCTCGGAATGAGCGCCCACAGGAAAACACGGCTCGGAACATCGTGGGATCAACCCAGTTGTCAGGGGACTTCTGCCTGTTGGTCAACAAGGGTTTCAACTCTGGAGCTTGTCCTAGCCGATGACCTGAGAAAGCGTAGAAGCTCGTATGAGTGTTGGTCAGGTTGAGTTGAATAGGATGTGGATCTGGCTCATTACTTTTTTGGCGGTATAGCATCAGCCTAAGAGTCTTGAAGGCCATGTTTCTTGGTGAAAGTGAGCTTCATATCTATTTTGATTGAATCATAGCCATATCTCATTGTAACATCTTTTGGTGTATGGATATGCGACGTATACTGGAAGCAATAGCCTTTGGCTTATTGTCTCGTGTCTTCGTTGTCCTTGTTTCTGCAGACGATGGCTTTGACTCTGCACTTTCTCCTTGCCCAGCATCCTGTGAGGGTACTCCAGCGAATTGGACAGTCTACTCTTCAACTCAACGCCTGACAGCATGTGTTGAGCCGAAGTTGCTGGACTTTGCAATTTTCAGTCCCCTCGACGATCCTTCTTCGGTGATCAAGCTCAGAACATGTGCCGCGGGGGACGGCAGCGATTCTCAAACTGCGCCTCTCTTCCTCGGTACTCTCGGCTGGGAAGCGAGCTATCGAAGACACCTTCAGTGACACTAGCTGCATCACAGCAAGTGGTTCGGAGGTTGATCTTGAGATGCTCGTAAGCAGCTCAGAAAGCACTCTTCCATCAACTCATCTGGACTCCGTTTTGAGTACTCTCGAACAGTACATGTCGAGCTCAACTCACTGTCAGACCAAGTTCCTTGTCGGTTATAGCCAAGGCGTCATCATTGCTATTCATAGTGGTGACGCTATCGACAATGGCCGTACGATACCCTCCATCTTGAGTCAGGTACGCCATCTTGACTCAGCTTCGCCTTCAAATGCCATTGCCGAGCTTTGTGGTGATGACAGTAACGCTGATTATACCTTTGGTATCGCGATCGATTCAACGGGCAATCTTGCTTCTGTTCAGAAGGCGATTGCATCCTGGAGCAACGGAACTTGTTTCGCTGCTGGACAGCCTACAACGAAGCTGTTTGGTGTCCAGGTCTTCGAGGCGCCTCTCATTCCCCTTGGCCATGGCAACTCTACGAAGCGATCTGCCAGGAGCCATAAACACACTCATGGACATGCGCACTTACACAAACATGAGGCCAGAGCGACTTGCAAGGCCATCAGTGTAATCGGCGGTGACTCTTGTGGTTCACTGGCCTCCAAGTGCGGGATTACAGCTGCCAACTTTTCGAAGTACAACCCCAACAAGGAGCTTTGTTCCACGTTGCAACCTGGTCAAAGAGTATGTTGCACTGCAGGTACTCTACCCGACATCACCCCCAAGCCAGGTAAAGACGGAAGCTGTGCCAGTTACAACGTTCACGCCGGCGACTATTGTGCTTTACTGGCAAACAGGAACGGTCTCACCGTTGAGTAGATCGAGAAGTTCAATGACAAGACCACTTGGGGCTGGAATGGCTGCAAGAGCCTCGCCGCTGGTATCAACATATGCTTGAGTACAGGAACACCTCCTCTCCCAGCTCCTGTATCCAATGCAGTTTGTAGCCCTCTTAAACCTGGAACTACAGCTCCCAAGAAAGGCCAGAGCTTAGCTAATTTGAACCCTTGCCCATTGAACTCTTGCTGTGATGTCTGGGGCCAGTGCGGCATCACACCAGACTATTGTACGGCCGAGAAAGGGTTAACTGGCAATCCCGGCACGGCACCTCCCAAGAAGAATGGTTGCGTGTCCAACTGCGGTATTGACATCAAGAACAAGTAAGTCATCTCCAACTGTTGCCCATAAGCGCCGGTGCACTAATACTCTTTTGCAGTTCGGACAAGCCCAAAGACTTCATCAAAATCGCATACTATGAATCGTGGAATTGGGATCGGCCTTGTCTCAACTACCGAGCAATCAATCTCGGTGCGACAACTTACACTCACGCCCATTGGGGCTTTGCTACCCTCGACAAAAGCTACAACGTCGTTGTCAATGACACTTACAAGCAGCTTGATGACTTTTTATCGCTACCCAATAAGAAGATCCTCTCATTCGGAGGCTGGGGATATTCAACAGATCCGAAAACATTCGAGTCACTCAGGACAGCTATGAATCCTGCCAATGTTGACAAGTTCGTTGCTAGCATCGCTTCCTACCTTAAGAAAGGTTGGGATGGTGTCGATATTGATTGAGAATATCCCGGTGTGAGTCTCGTAAACAGGTACTTTACTAACCCGGCGGCTAACCGCGTCCATAGGCTCCCGATATTCCCGGCATCCCACCAGGTCTGAAGACAGATGGCCCCAACTACCTGACCTTTTTACAGAAGCTGCGCAAAGCTGTTGGTACATCGAAGAGCATCTCGATTGCTGCGCCTGCGTCGTATTGGTACCTCAAGGCATTTCCCATAGCAGATATGGCCAAGGTGGTTGACTACATTGTGTATATGACTTATGATCTTCACGGTAAGCATGCAAGACTTCTATCAGGAGCAAGGCTAACTTCAATACTAGGTCAGTGGGATTACAAGAACATTTGGGCTCAGGACGGTTGCTCTGCTGGCAATTGTGTCCGTAGTCATGGCGAGTCTCATGCTCTTCTTAGCTCTCGGGCCTCAGGCTAACATAGACTCACAGTCAACCTTACCGAAACTACCTATGCGCTTGCTATGAGTAAGTCTTTTGCCTCGCTATGTGCCTTCTAGTACTGACATCTCTACAGTTACGAAGGCTGGTGTTCCTGCCAGTAAGATCAACGTCGGAGTCTCAAGCTACGGTCGTTCTTTTGGACTTACAAGCCGCCCGGCTTGCGAGAAGTCACTGAGCGACAATGGCTGCCACATCATGGGCCCAAAGTCTGGAGCCACACCTGGTAACTGTACGCAAACGGCAGGCTATATCTCCAATGCTGAGATCGAAGAGATCATGAATCTCAATACTACAGGCGCGGGCGTCGACTACGCTTATGACAAAGCCAGTGACTCTGACACCCTCTTTTACGGCAACAACTGGGTGGCTTACATGTCCGATACTACGAAGAAGTCCAGAATTGCGCACTATCAAGGCCTGAACTTTGGTGGAACAGTTGACTGGGCTGTTGACTTGCAGCAGTTCACCGATGATGATCTGGACCCAGAAGGAGACGATGATTTACCTGACACAACACCTCTAGCTGCCTGCAGTGCGACTTATAGCACTTTTGAAGACCTCGACGCCCATGCCTCTAGCATTCCACAGCACTCTGTTGCTCAGTACACTATCACCACCTTGAAGGCGCTGCTGGCCGAAACCCTCAACAACTACACCACGTTGATCAGCGATGGTTACGATAAGAAGTTTGGTATCTACTCTAAGGCAGTAGCTGGCAGTGCGAGCCAGTCGCTACTGGGATTTATCGACGATCATGGCAACGACTACGCTACTTGCACCGTTGCGGAGACTTCCATCTGCTGCAAGGCTTGCAATGACGATAAGAAATCCGACTCCTACTGTGATTATTGCTTTGATGGCAAATGTTATCACGAGTGCAATGTCCTCGGCTGCACTAATAAGCGCGACGATGTGCAGCCTTCTCAGGAACTCATTGTCAAGACAGTGAATGAGTCTGAACCATGCCCGCCTGACTACAGCAAGCGTGGATACGGTCCCGATAACCCGTACGAGCAGACCGTCTACTGGACTTGGAAGAACTCTTCAGGTTTCAATGGATGACGGCGGCCTATAAGGTTAAGCTTTAGGCTGCGAACACAGATAATAAATGACAACACGATATTTTTTCCCCTAATATAAGCTTTTACCTAGAAGCTTTCATAATAACTAATAAATCTTGCTATAAGCCCTAGGGAATTGTAAAGGGAAGAGACCAAGAGGGTATAAAAAGGGATATAACCTTAAGTTTATATCTCTATATATATACTACTATAGCATATCTTAATACATAAAATAGTAATTATCCCTATAAATTAAACTATTATTAGTAAAAACTATATAAGCTAGGATACTTAAGACTACTTTTACAATTTCTCTATTACATTTAGTACTCTAACTTATATAAGCTAATATAAGATTAAAAGGCAAGGTAGCTTTAAAGCTTTAAAGAAAGATAACCTTTAATCTCTTAAAAGAGCTAACTTTAAATATAAAGAGGTTTATAGTATAGTTTATACTAAGCTAGCTCTCTTTAGTTATAAAGCATTTAAAGCAGCTATTAATAACCTATATACTTATTACCTTATAAACTTTACTTGCTATAAGGTTAAGGTACTAGAAGAGCTAATAGAGAAGGAGGATAAGAAGAATAAAGGCATTAAGGTATTAAAGGATAATATTAACTAGATAGTAGAGCTTATAACTCTATAGCTTAAGGTAATAAACTAAAAAAAGCTAATATATAGCTATTTAAAAGTTAATAATTAGAGTTATTAAATAACTCTAAGAAGGATTATATATATACTGTAGTAGAAAGTTAAACTGTTAAAGGTTTTATTAACTGAGTTACTTAGGCTAGATTAAAAAGTTAAAGTGTTAATACTTTTGCTAAGGTAAGTTATATCTAGGTAACTGGAAGCTTTAAAGCTAAGAGAATATAGGCTGATCAAGTTTATAAGATTAATATATGATAATTTTAAATATGATGTCTTCAGGTTTCTTCGCTGACCTCGAGCTGAATACCGGTATTCCCAAGTCCAAGACGAAAATGGGAAACTACGACAGGATGAACAGTTGCGCTCCCTCAGCAAAGGCTGGCGATGACTGTTGGTCTATAGGCATGTATTACAACGTACCTCTTATCAACGGCTACTCTGTTTCTGATGTTGCCAACCCCAAGGAGGTAGTCAGCAAAGGCCTCGATAAGATCAAGGGTCTTCCTACGCAGATAGACCAGGTGCTGACTGCGCTGCAACTGAATGGCTACCTTGGTGACGATATGGAACTGATCGACTCTTTATCACTACCTATCTTGATGCTCGCCTCAGCTACAGAGAACATGGGAACAGTTGTTCAGATCGCAGACAAAATCACTGAGGAGGAACGTAAAGCCTTCATTCTCGCGTTTCTGAGCGCAATTTTCCTCATCGTTCCTGTCATAGGAGAGGTGGTTGGCAGCGTTGCTGAACTAACAGATATTGGAACTGTGATGGCTCTCCTCGGCGCTGCTGGCAATTCGGTCGTGGACATCTATACTGTGGTCGACGATCCCAAGAATGCACCGCTGGCTATATTCGACCTGATACTCGCCCCTCTTGCCATTGCGGACATTGCTACTATCACCAAGGTCGCAAATATTCGCCGTGGAATGAAAGAGTCTGATATTGCCAAGTTGGGTGACCCTGTCAAGCGAAGGACAGATATCATTGATAAGGTCAAAGGTGTTTGTAGACCAGATTTGGAGTAGACTGCGCAGCAAGGAAAAGCTCCAAGGCAATATCCGCCAAGTTAGCCAGATACAGCATGTAGATAAGGCAGTCTAGAATTTCAATGAATCAGAAATCGAAAACTATAATTTAGAGGATTTCCACCTCTTGACTTAACTATGGTTGCTGTCACCGACGTCGTATAGCCTCTAGATCTACACCGTCTTTCTTCAATACTATGTTCTTCATCTGCTCTTCCTTTACCCATTTCTCGTTGAATATAAACTTGACAGATTTCAAGTTAGGGAACCTCCCTGGAAGGACCAGAGTGTCAAGAAACTCCTCGAGCCGGCTAACAATTTTTCTTCCACAGCTATGAATCTCAAGATACTCCAAGTATTCTGGAATACATTCAACAACTCTTGGAGCTTGAATAGATACATCCCTCGTGTAGCGATACGCTGTGTCACTAGCTAGAAGTCCACAGATGTTCTGAGACCCTAGAACGAGGCTTTTCAACTTGTGCATCTGTCGCAGCTCAGCACCCATGTAAAGTCGCTCTCGTGGTCCAAATATGTAGTAGCTCGTGCGGTCTCCTTCCATGAAATGAAGATGAAGAGATTCCAGGCTATTTTCAAAAGGCAACAGACCTTCCATGATTAGGGTTTAAAATACCCAGCCTATAGGTATCTATAGGTACCTATTTAATAGGGGTATATACCTAGAGATACCTATTTTAAATGCCTACCTATAGGCAGGTATCTAGATAAGATAATTATATAAATATAAATACTTATAAGTAAAAATTAATTATAAATTAATACTTAAATAAAAATTTAAATTACTTATAATATATATTTTTAATTTATAATAATTAAATATAATAATTATTTTAAATTAATAGTAAATTAATATCTTATAAGCTTTTACTTTTAATGCTTTAATAAATCCCTTAAGAAAAAATATAAAACTATAGTAGCTTAATTATTATTTTAAATTTAATTCTTTAGTATACTTTTATATATATTTTTATTACTATTTTATAGCTTTTAATTAGGCTTATTTTTACTTCTATTTTATATCTCTTAATTAGGCATATTTTTACTTTTATTTTATATCTTTTAATTAATCTTATCTTTACTTTTATCTTATATCTCTTAATTAGATATAGCTTTATCTTTATTTAGCTTATTAAAAGCCTTTTTAAGTCTAGCTATTAAATCTTTTAGATTAATTTATATTTTAAACTTTTTCTATCTATCTTATTACTATTTTTATATTTTAATATTTTTAATAGTATATATTTAAGCTTTAATGTATTTATCCCTTTTATAAGCTTAAATTTCTTTTAATTTTACTTAATTTTATATATATTATATTATTTAATTTTCCTTAGTATTAAAAAATAAAAGTAACTTAATAGTATTTAAATTAATCCTTTACTAAAGGTAATTATTTATAGAGTTTACTATAATATATTAAATATAATAATATATTTATATATTCTTCTTTTAAATAGTTTTATAATTAATATAATTAAATAAAAGATTAATACTTAAATTTAAAATTAATTAATATAACTAATTACTATATAAAATTACTATATAAAATTACTATAAATAACTTACCTTTAAAGAGCTAGTATATAAAAGCTTTAATTACTTCTTTAAAAGTATTAATAGTATTAAAGGTAATATAAAGAAAAGCTATAATATAGTTTCTAGTTATATTAAATATAATTTTATAGATAAAATAAATAAAAGGAGTATATATAATAATAGGCTTATTGCTTTTAAGAATTTAAGTTTTATAATCTTTTATCTAGTAATTTATAATAATATTAAAGAAAAAAATTATAATATAAATAAACTACTTACTAAAAAGTAATAATAAGACTCTTAAGATAAGATTTCCCTTTTAGTATTTAGGCTTTATATATACTTTTTTAAGGTACTTTACTAATAATAGACTTTTAAGGTTATTTACTAGTAATAGACTTTTAAAGCTATTTATTACTAGTAGTCTTTTAAGCTACTTATAGAGAAAAGCTTTAATTACTAGTTATTTTAAGTAATTAAAGAATTAAAAGTAATTATCTTAATAGATTATTATAAAAAAAAAACTAAAAATAAAAACTTTTAAAATAAAGAAAAGAAAAATTAAAAATTATAAAATTTAAAAGGTTATATAGTATTAAAATTTAAAGTATAAGCTTAATAAAAGTAATTATTTTAATTAATTACTATAAAAGGATTAATTAAAAGGGCTAGAATAAAAAGAAATACTAAATTTTACTTAAAACTTATAAATTCTAAAATTTAAGAGATTTAAAAGGTTAAAGTTAAATTAATATTAAGATTTAATCTTTTAAGTAATAGATCTTAATATAGTAATTTATTATAAATTTTAAGCTAATTAAAGAAAAGTATTTTACTAATTATTACTTATTTAAGATTAATACTTTAAATTTAAGATTTATTTTTTTATTTTTATTATAATACTAAAAATCTTAATCTCCTTTTAAACTTATTTTCTTTAAACTTTTAATTTTTTAGCTTTTAAGATATAATTACCTTTAGCTATAAAGATATTAATTTTTATACTTTAGTTTCTATTTTCTTTATATATTATAGTAAAAGCTACTATTTTTTAATTTTTCTTAAAGTAGAAAAAATAAGTTATAGAAGCTAAAGTAAAGAGCTTATTTATACTTATAGTAATTATTTAAGTTAATCCTTTTAAGGTATTTACTTAATAAGCTATTATATAAATAAAAGCCTAAAGAGAATTTATTAATAAATTCTTATATAAAAAAAGCCTATATTAGAATAAATATACTTTTTATAAAATGCTATAAATATAAGACTATAAAGAAGAACTTTAATTAATAGTAAAGTTACTTAAAGACTAAACTTTACTAATATATAGACTATATTAATATTAATAAGATAATTAAAAAGGCACTTAAAGATACTGCTTTTAATAACTATAATATAAATTAATAAGTATATTTTATTTACTAATATTTAAAGGCTAATTTAAAGTAATATTAAAAAGAGTAAATATTATAATCTCTTTAAAGATAAAGCATTTATAGTATTAACTTTTAAGGCTAATAAAATCCTATAGAATAATAATAATTCTCTTTAGAAGGATATTAATAATCTTACTAAGAAGAATCATTACTAGCTTATCTTAATTAATAAAATACTTAATTAAAATAAAAGTTAAGCTATAATCCTATTAAAAACTAATAAATAAATTAAATAGTAAAAGATTATAATATAAAAATATAATATTTTTAAATTAATTTAAGCTAATTATTTAAGTTAATTTTAAAATTTATATAATTTATATTAAATAGCTAATAATTACTATATTATATCTTTTATAAGTTAAATATAATAAAATTATAAACTATCTTTAAAATATTAAGTATAAGATTAATACTATTTAAACTAAGTTTAAGTTCTTTAAATAAGTATTTATAGTAATTATTTATAATAATTACTTACTTATAATTAACTATAAATAATTTATATTTCTACTTTATAATTTAAATATCTTTTTTTAATTTAAGTTATATATTTAATATATTATAAAACTAAAAAATATAAAGGCATTTAAGCCTTTTAATCTATTCTTTAAATTATCTATAAATAATTAAGCTTTTATATAAAAGCCTTTTAGTAAGCTTTTAGGTTTAAGTTAAGTATATAAGGATATTCTTCTTTTTAAGTTCTCTTTAGTATAAAAGATTTAATAAATCTATTACTAGTAGAGATATATATTTACTATATAGGATTACTTTCTTAAGCTTCTATTTCTTTAAGATAATATTATCTTATAGCATTTAGGCTTAAGTAAGAAAGTATTATAGCATTTTAAGAGTACTAATTATCTTATATTTTAGCTTCTTATTAAAGCTTATAAGCTATTAAAGCTTATTAATATTAAACCTTAAATTACTTTAATGCTTTTAAGACTCTTTAAAGAAGAGAAATAAGTAAAATATATATAGCTAATATTAATATAATAAATAAAATATTAAAGATTTTTATTTACTTAAATTAAAGTATAGTAAGAAGTTAATTAAGCTAATTATTTATAGTAATTAGCTAATATACTTATTATTTATTATTTTAAAAAGCTATTTTAAGATTTTATATTTTTATAAATTATTTTTATTAATCTTATATTAATATAATATAAAGTAATATACTTTATATAAATTATATATAAGTTTAAGCCTAATTATATTTAATTAAGATTTTTAAAATATTAATATTTAACTTACTTTTAAATAATATAATAATAAAGCTTTTACTTATTTCTTAAAGCACTTTAATTATTAATAACTAAAATTATAAATTAAACTTTATATTTAATTTAATTTTTTAAATAATTTAGTAAAATAGCAATTATAATATAAGAAGTTTAATTATATATTAAAGTTAATAAATATTCTAAAGAATTTTTACTTATTATATTAATATAAATAGTAAAAAGTACTTAAAAATTAACTTACTATTCTGTTTTAATTGCTACTATATATAACCTTAAGGCTTTTACTTATTTTATATTATATTTTTTTTTTAACCTTTTTAATCTATTTTTAATTTTATTTAATAGTTTTATATTTAACTATTATAATTTTTTACTATATTATAAGGTAAATCTTAAAGTATAAGAGCTTAACTATTAATTTAATTAAGATAATAATACTTATAAAATAGTTAATAAATAAATATATATAGTAAGTAAAATATTAATATAATATATACCTTAAGAAGAATTTTACTTTTAGAATTATTAAGTATTATTTTAAAAGTAATATATTTATATTATTTTAAAATTTTTATAAGTTATAAAAAAAAATAAAAATTAAAAAATCTTTTTTATTTATCGTTAGATTTTTATTAAGTTTAAGTAAAGATAGCTCTGTTAATTAACTAAATATAGTTTAGTATTTATATAATAAAATATATTAAAGTTTTAAGTATTATATTAAAGGCTTACTTTAACTTAATATAGCTTTAGTTTATTATAGCTAAGATTAATTAATATAATTATAAATCTTCTAGTTTAAAGTTATTAAGTAAAGTAATAATCTTTTATAGTAATCCTTTTTAAAAATTTCTTTTTACTTTTAAACTAATTTTAAGTTATATTTTATTACTAAAATATCTTTATAAAGCTTATTTAGCTTTAAACTAATTATATTTAGTAAACCTTTTTATATTCTATTTAACCCTTTTACTATTAATGCCTTTTTCTTTTAATAGAAAATAATATAATATTAAATATTATATATTAAATCTATATCTAGTACTTCCTATTTACTCTAATTATTTGAGTTAAAGGCTTTAAAAACCTTCTAGGGGAAAAGAGACTCTTTTAACTAATCTTAATTTAATTAAAGTCTATAAAAATTAAATAAAAAACTATAGATTATATATTACTTTTACTATACTACTTTAATATATTTTAATATATCTAGAACTAGTATATTAAGTATATATAAGCATTTAAACTTAGCTATTTATAAGAAAAAGGCTTTTAAAATAAAAATATTTAAAAGAATTAATATAATATATTTTAATTTTAATATAAGTATATTTATAGTAATTAAATATAGTAATTTTAGCTTACTTTTAATAGATTAATATTATTAAATAGTAAATAAAATCTATTTACTATTTTACTTATTTTATTATTAATAGCTATTTATTTATAAATATTATAGTAAATTTAGCATTCTAATAGCTTATAGCCTTTATCTTATTATACTTTTAATTACATAGTAGCCTAACTCTTACTAAATAAATTTAAAATAAATCTTTATCTTTATAAGAGGCTATTCTTTAAACTCTCTCTTTAAAGGTTAAAGTCTTTTTTATATTAAATATATAATTAATACCTTATAATAAGTTTACTATTTTTACTATTTTTATTTATTTTTTTAATACTTAATAGTAACTTAAAAGGGTTATACTTAGATTTATTAATATATTTAATAATTAAAGTAAAATTATATTAAACTCTTATATAATATATAGCCTTTAGAATTATTATCTTTTAAATTACCTTTAGGTAATTATAGTAGATAATAGTATATATCTTAATATTAAGAATTTAAATTATAAAATTAAAATTAAGTTATAGCCTATATTTTTACTCTGTTTTTATTTTATATAATATATAGCTTATATTTTAAACCTTATTATATAAGAAATTATAAATTATATTAGAATTATATCTTAAAAGATAGTAATTTTAAAGGGTAATAATTATAATAAGAATAAGAATAAAGGGAATAACCTTTCTTAAAATAAAAGCCTTAATAATAAGAACTTAATAGATAATTAATTTAATATCTTAAAATAGCAAGTTATAAACTAATTATCTGATTTTATTAGTATTAATTATCTATCTTTATTTATTCTTTAAGTATATATATTTCTTCTTATAATATATTTCTTATAATAATTATATATAATAATTACTAAGTTAATTATAATTAATTATCTTTTAAGTTTATTACCTTACTATTAAATTTACCTAAAGTCTTAAGTTTATATAAAAATTTAAAGAGATTTAAGCTTTTTATATATAAAATAAGACTATTTTATAACCTTTAAAATTAATTTATAATATTTTAATTTAATAAAACTTAATAACTATAATACTTATAAGAGCTAAGATACTAAAACTATTTATTTAAAAATAGTTTAAAGACTATCTTAATAGGAATTATAAGATTACTGCTAAAAATTAGCAGTAAATTAATTACCTTATTAATTATACTTATATTTTTATTTATCTTTTTAATTCTATTAGTTATTTAGCTATTAATAGCTTATCTACTATATAGACTTAGCTTAAGATTATTAGCTACTATTTTAGTATTTATTAGAAGAGGCTCTTTTTACTTAAAGGCAGCTAAAATTATTAACTATAAGTAAAGGTTCTTTTCTATAATATTTATTAAGCTATAATAAAGCTATATAAGTATATAAATTTATTTATTATTAAGACTTCTTATCTTATTATTCTTTTTTTTTATTTTTACTAAAATTAAAATAAAATACTTATTAAAATAGTATTTAATCTATTTTTCTATCTTTAAGTATTAGTAATATTAAAGAATAAGTTAAGGCTAATTTTATTTAACTTTATACCTTTTAATATATATTTAGCTATATAGATTTATTTATATTACTATTAATAAAAGAATAGAATCTTCTTTTTAGTTTTCTTAATCTTAAAAAGGTATTTATAGTAATTTAATATAATAATTATATACTTATTATAGTTTATAGACTAGCTACTCTTAAAAATTAGCTTTAATTATATATAGATCTTTCTTTAAAAAAGGTATATTTAGTATAGTATTATATTATATTATTAACTAATATAATAAATAAAAAAATAATTTAAAGAAAGCCTCCTTTAATTCTAAGCTTATATTACTTATAATTTTAAATATTCTATATTAAGCTATATAGCTAGAAACCTTCTTATAATATAGCTAAGTACTATTATAATTAAAAGAGTATGGAGTATATATTGCTTTATATATTAATATAAATAATATACTTTAAAGGTTTTTTTAATTAAAGAAAGGTTTTTATTATATTTTTATTTTATAGTTTTAAATTAATTCTAAGAGTCTTTTAACTTAGACTTATTTAAGCTATTTTCTTTTATAAAAGACTTCTTAAACTAGCTTAAAGAGCTATAAAAAGCTCTTATATATTTTATATTACTTAAAAAGATATTATAATATTTAACTTTCTTTTATTTACTAATAATATATTAAAAAGAAGTTATTTATATAAATACTTTATTAATAACTTATTAATAACTATCTTTTATTTTTCTTTAATTATAAATATCTTTTTTTTATTTTTAAAACTTATAACTTTTATAATTATTTATTAATTAATCTTTATTATTTATACTATTAAGCTTATTTTAATCTTTTTATAATTTAAATTCTATTAACTTTTATCTTTATATATCTTTAAAAAGATTTAAATTAAATAAAGCTTAATATATTAACTTATAGTAGTTATTATAAATTAAAAGTTAAATTAAAAGAATAAATTCTTAAAATATTAATATTAAGCAATTAGCTAAAAATTAATAATACTTTTTATATAAATAATATCCTAAGTATTAATTAGCTGTATTTACCTTTAATTTATATTCCTTATACTACACTGCATTGCCTTATAACTTAATCTAATCTATTACTAACCTACTAAGCTAGCTTTAATCTACTAACATTTACAGTTTTTCCCTTAATGCTAAAACCTTTATTTTCTAATTTGCCTTCTTCCTTCTCCTTTCTCTCTTACTTCCTCTCCTTTATGCTATAATAGCCCTTAATTCCTATAATATAACATTTATACTATTAATTTAACTAATATAACTATGCATTTTAACTCTATAAACTACTCCTAGTATAGGCTATTACTGCTGCTTAATGTAATTCTAGTGATAAAGGCCTATTGCTCTGTTAATAGGTCCTGATCCTGCTCTAGGTAATTAGCTAGGTCTTCTAAGGCTCTCATTTAGCTTATAATATATGTAATAATAGATGCATTTAGGGGTATATTATAAAGCCTTACTTTATAATTAAAGATTATAAGATTAACTTACTATATTAGTAGTAATTTATTAATATATAGTAAGTTTTTACTTATAATATTTTAATGCTAAAGGAAGGTATATAAATTAGGGATATTACTAATATTAAGATTATTAATGTTAGTTAGAGAACTAGTTATATAGCTATTAGCTGCTATACCTAGTTAGTTATAGCTAGGTTAGCTGTTATTAATGTTAATTATATAGTAGTGCATCTTGTAATAGATTTTAGGGTTCTTAGCCTGTTTTAAGATAGTCTATTTAGGTTAGAGCCTTAGTAATAATTACCTTAACTAGGTAATAATAGAGAAGGCATTTAGCCTTAGTAGGCTAGGGGAAATATCTTTTTTATGCTTATAGATTAAGGCTACTTATTTAGTTAGATTGTAAGGTTTAAGGTAGCAGCTATATGACCTTAAGACTTAATTTTAAGGTTATTGTGTTTTTTAGCGTAGTGTATAATGCCTTATATTATAATATGCTAAAAATAAGCATTATATTGTGTTATCTCATTGTATGAGACCTTATTGGCTATACCTTGCGTATTGCTGCAGAGACATTTTGACTTTTTAATATAAATAATATATATTTAATTTAATATTTTTTATATATATATAAATATACTTTTTATATAAATTATTATAAATAATTATTATAAATATATTATATTTATATTACTTTTAAAAGTTATATAAAAAAGTATAATATTACTTATAAGTATTTATAAGTAATTTCTAGTATTTATATATATTATAGGTATTATAAGAATATTCTAAAATACCTATAAATACCTATATATAATATTATTTATCTAACTAGATGCCTAGGTAACTGGGCATTAAGCTATCATTAGGTACCCATGGGAATTTTAAACCCTGTCCATGATATCCCGGGCCATCACTTCGAAGTCATTATATTCTTTCCTTTTTTTAATATCACAAGTATAGATGAAGTTTCTAAGGCCCTTGCACGCCCCGACCAAGGAGCGAATGGCTCGAGGTACACACCAACTATCTCGTAAGATGATTGATTCAACGTTCGAGCATCCCTCGTCCAATGGGTCTATGTTAAACTCATCCATTTGAGGGCTGCTTGCTCCAATGCATTCGTATGAACGTATACTAGGAATACGAAAAAGCCATTGTGCGTGGTTATAAAATGGGTGACGTCCTTCCCAGGTAGCTTCCGCTTCATGCTTCACAATCTCCAACTTGGTAAGCAGCTGAGGAGGAGGGTGTTTCACACGTCTCTTTCTGAAGGCTCCAGTGGCAGCTACCAGAGTGTTGCTGAAGCAACTTGGATCTCGACGGTATCCATATGTCAAAGTTTTGATCTCTGTGCAGGCAGCAAGTAGAAGATCCACTGCTGCCTCTTCGATTCCTGTTTCCAGAGCCCGAATCCATTGGTCTCTCCAATGGAAAAGATATCCTAATTCTTCGGAATATATCTTCGAAATCAGGTGCTTATACAAGATCTTATCATTGGCATCGATATCAACCGTTCCACGGCGATAGCTATCAGTCAGCCAATCATATAACCTGATCGTGCGAACGTATCGGGCAAGCTCTGGCTTGATGATTGCGACGTATGAAAGAAACTGCACAATGCGGGAGCGAACTACAGTGCCTTCCTTCGGCTCTTCAGCTCTTGGGATATCGCTGAATGTTTGGACTGAGAAAGGCAGTGCGATAGCGTAGAGCTGTTTGCACGAAAATAGAAGTGAATGAACGGATCTGAAATCAGTCGAGTCGGCAACAAGAGATATTATCTGGCTCTGAATCTCTGGAGGTAGAGTGAGTAAGAAGGTTTTCTGGTTCGCCAAAGAAGTCATGATTCTTGAACTTTCCAATGAGATTGATATTGTGAGAAATGTGAAGCAAAGAGGACACAGCGCAAAGAGACATTCTGATCATATGATAACCCCACATTAATCTTCGCTTGCAGAGCCAACAACTTTGCATAATAGCCGTAGATTTACCATTACTCTTATGATCAAGGTAAGCCACGGCAAAGGCATTGAAAGCGGCACGGCGTAAGTGGTACAACACCTGTACTTCTTCGCGATTGGCCTCAGTTGACACGACGACGAGATAGATATAGCGTCTTGAATGAATCTTATCTTATCAGATTGCTTCCCATGAGGGCGGGTGATTGGCAGGAATGTCCCGTAGTGGATACTCGACGATCCTCGGCTGTAAGATTGACATGAAAATTCATCAAAACCTCCCCCCTTTACCAACCCAAAACAACACTAGTCTCATTTAGTCACTGCATTTCAACGACAACATCACGAACTTCTCACAGTGCCTCGACAAGATACAACCCCCCTCTCTTCGGAGCTCATTTATACTATCTTTCTGCCATATATTATATAAGAATCTCTTTGCCAAACGATGACTACAAGCGAGGATCACGTAAGAGATGCAGAGCTACAATATCTCGTCAATCCTTTGAACGGCAGCCATCTATCAGACGGAATTGACGGCTCAAGTCATGGTACTACTCCCTGGCCTCATCATGTTTGAGAAATGACTGACCATGCCAGACAATCGTCCACCTATCCCTGGATCAAGCTGCGAAATCTACACCTTCACCGACGAAGTCATCGTCCCCTCATCAGCACCAAAATCTCACCCATATCTCCTCGTCAACATCGGCTCAGGCGTATCATTCTTCCAGGTCTCAGAAAACAACCAATGTCAGCGAATCTCGGGCTCCTCATTCGGTGGCTCAGCGTTATGCGGCTTACTCCTTCTTCTCACCAGAGCCCGCACATACGAAGATATGCTTGAACAAGCTGAGAAGGGTAACAACGCCAATGTCGATAAACTGATTGGAGACATTTATGGAATGGACTACAACAGAATCGGTATGAAGATGACAGCCGTTGCTTCAACTTTCTGCAAAGCTTTTAGCTTGGAGCATAGACCTGATGCTGAAATTCAAGAGGCGGAAAATCCCGTGCGGGACATCAAGTCGTTCTCAGATGCGGATATCTGTCACTCCTTGGTTTTCGCGGTCTTTAACAACATTGGCCAACTGGCTACTTTGCATAGTCGCATTCATGGGAACCCGGATATCTACTTCACTGGACCTTATGTGCAAAACTGCCAGCTGCTCATCAGGACCCTGTGCATTGCAGTGCGCTATTATTCCCAAGGAGAGAAGAAGGCACATGTTGTGGTCAACCAAGGCGACTCAGCTGCCTAGACCTCAAAGAAGTCTTAATAGAATGAGCATGGGGCATTATTAGCATCATCAAGCGAGTCAAACAATTATAGAAATTTGTAAAGTTGTATATACATGATATCTTCTTCCGCGTTTGTACCTTGTCGTCTTCGACCGCCCTCAAGCTATGCTTTATGAGATCTAGAGCCACTACATAACACCATCATCCCCTGGTTCTTCCGACCTGTTAGTCCTAAAGGTCCTCGAGGTGTTGAGGATTTTCTCAAGCATCCCCTTGTCAGGGACCTGGTTCTCTCTATGCTCGATTCCTTGTTGCAGATGTTCTCGCAACTGCGCCCGAGTGTCATATTTCCTCGTCTGGCAATCCGGGCAGGTATAAGTCACATCCACTGCGAATCTCTCCCAGTGTTCCGTTGCAGCGCGCTCACGTCTTATCTCGACTGCTTTCTCGGCAATTGAGTTGATATAGTTGATCACCGAACGTTCAGCGAGATATTTGTCTGTCTCTGCCTCAATGAAGCTGAGGGTACCTTCACCTGTGTTTGAAGGACGCCACTCATCGAGAGAGACGGTGTGAAGATCGCCTTTGACGTTGAGCCTGTATAAATGCTCCCTCATGCCGATCGCTCGACACCAGTCTCGCCATCCTTCAGTGCCGTTCGATCCTTCACAGTCGATTATCCGGTTTTTCAGATGTTTACCTATCTCGCGATATTTCTTCAGCCCCTGCTTGTGTCTAACGTCGTCTGTGGTTGCAGTTTTCTTAAACATTCTGCTACCGCCATTGGCGTTTTTGGTAGCACCGTTGGTGTTATTTCGAGCATCTGAGGAATCCTTTAAACCAGTTCCAATGCTGACGAAAAGGGCTGGGACTTGGTCATGCAGGTTGTGAATTTCTCTGAGAGCGATCAATGAGGGATTATTGGCTACCACGCCACCATCAATGAATTTCATTCCCATAAGCTTTATGGCCTCAAAGTATCCTGGGGCAGCTGTTGTTGCGCGAGCAACCTTCCAAATTGCACTCCTATGAGCTGGTCCCGCATTGGATGGAATGCAGCGAGTAGGGTCGTTTTCCTTGGGACGAAAGTCATTGGCATAACTCCTCCAGACGAACTCCTTATTAACGCCGGTTTTCTTGTTGATAGCCCAAGATATGGCGATACTATGTTATCATTAGCAAGTTACTAATGGGTCAAGTTATGCAAGAACCTTACGTTCTGGTTCGGTCTTCTCTGTATTTCAGTTGCTCGGTTTCTACCTCACTAGGATCACACTCCCTTTCTCGTTGGAGTGTGTCATAGATGATCTTCTTATATGCTTCACGTGTTTGACGACATGAGTACTTGGCTCGCGGCCAATAAGATAATGAGAGTTCATGAAACCGCCGAGGCTTGCCGAACACAGCATTTCCAAATGACTTGTAGGTGTCCAACGCTTGATCAACAGACATACGCAATCTTCCCAGCATGATACTACTCAGACTAAGTGTATTTAGCGGATGATATTAAAAAGGGCGTTGTGGGACACCTTACCCTCCCGTTGAAGTACCCGCGATGTAGTCAAAGTAATGGCATGGGAGATACCTGTCAACTCGTTTTGGATCGGGTTCACCTTCAACGGCATCATCATCAGGCACTCCTATCCAGCGGTAGTAGCTGCTCTTGTGGGCTGGGTCGTTGTGTTGGGTCTCCAACTCCCGTATCCGATTCATGATACGCTTCAACACCAAAAGACTTGCGTACCCACGAATACCACCACCATCTAACATGCAATCATTAGAAAGATAGTCTATCAAGGATAATGCTTCCATACCAAATGTTAGGATCGTCTTTTGGGCCCATGGGCCTACTTCATATGAGATATGCTCAGGTCCGCGAATAGGAATCAAGTGATCGACATCCGTGGTAGTCGCTCCACTAACATCATGCTGTAATTTATGAGAGGTATCAGAAGATGAGGTAGCCATGCTGAATTAAGAATTGGCAATCTCAGGAGGTAAAAGGATAGGCTGTGAGGACTGTGGTCGCCTTCTTTGTCTGATAGAAAAATAGGAGATGATCTGGTGCCGAACCCACGGCATCATTTTATGCCTCGCCAAACAAGGCTTTGAGGCTGGACCAGAATCGGAACTTGATGGTGTGTGAGGTCGCCTGCAGAGACTGCCCAGCTTTTGTAACTGTGATATAGCCCCAATGGCTGCCATGGGCGACAGTATCATGCTCGTTCTTGTAAAGGGGGCGGGGGCCTGGAGCTGCCGCAGCCTGATAGTCTACAATGATTTGCGTCGAGAGTATCTTGAAGGGTTATTAACCAAATGCAAACGAAAGCGGTACTAACAGAGCAGTAGAAGCAATGATGTTTTATTGATCAAGTCAAGTCAGTATCGTATCAAAGTCTATCATCTTTGCTTGATACAAATGCTTTTTTCGGGGACATCTCGAAGACTCGGAAGAGAGCTTAGGCGCTGGCCAAAGCCACTGTAGCATTATGCGCGCGGTCAGTCAATGGCTTGAAATATTGGCTGTTGTGCTACCAACCCTCACCCAATAATCCACGGCCCAGCCTTCATCAGTGCAGTGGTCTGATCTTTCTCTTCCTGTGCTTGAACTTTTTGGGCTCGCTGCAGTTGCAACTTGCAGCGCATTTGTGACATTTTTCAGCTCGAGTCTCATGGCGTAAATGATGGAGATTATTGCTTGTGGCCATGTGACTGCACTTTCTGAGCGGATGGTTCTCGTGTCCAACAGGTTTGCCACCCGGAGCCTGTCATAATGCATACACCGGTTGAAGAAATGGGGAAATTACGCAGCTGACCGGCTTACTTGCATCTTGGAATGAACTGCTTTATTTAAACAATCGTACTTGAGGGTTACATGTACTCCATAGGCATTTCCCGACTCCCCGATAGACGGCCAAGTTACATTCAACATCCAAATATACCCAAAGTGGCGCACCCAACCCGTTCTAAAGCCAGCAAATAATATTGGAAATGATCAAACCCCCCTTGCAATCATCATGCTCATCCGGAGGCGCATGCTGACGCTCTCTATACATTCACCACGTAGAGCTGAGGCTCTTCTCCAACAAGTCTGTGCAGGTTGTACCGGACCCCCATACTCCAGAGATTGACCTCCGCAATGAATTCCTTTTTTGTATTGTTCGATCGCGGGATGCAGACATGGACGTTGTTCTTCAGTCGAGGAATCGGAACTGCGGGATAGCCTTTGCCTGACAATCTATTAGCGCAGCGATGTGGCCTGGTCGAATCGAGCTTCTTACCTTCAACCTCTGTTTTGTCAAGAGGTCGAACTTGATCTGACTTCATGTCAAGCACTGCGACTGGTTTTCCGTGATATCCCATATCAGCAAGTCTTTTAAGAATTCTGGGATTGGATCAAAGGTACTGGATCGAGTAGATATGGGTTATTTCGTTGTTCTGGCGCCTCAAGCCTTGATGGCGAAGTATGTTGTTATTGTGGACAAGGTCTTCAGATGGTTTCTCTGTGCAAAGCGGGGGAAGCGCTATACAAATATCCAAACAAGACTTTTCACATTTGAGACATCGGGCCTGTTCGGACCAAGAGAGTGGCGTTGCTCAGCAGGTAGCCGTCTTTGTGACTACCAACATCTGACATGCTCCCTTTCGACTGGCATCAAGAACACTGCAAATTTGGGCAACTCGGGCGGTGGCATTTTATCCGCTGATGGCTGCGTCAATTGCTCGCAACTGGGAGCCCGAGCCAGGTATTTGGCCACCACATGACACAGTAGGCTGTCCTGTGTAACTTGAGCCTTGGTCTACGATTCGTTGGAGATAGGGCTTTTGCGCAATTGCGCAGTTGCGTAATGTCATCAGCCGTTTGGGGTTGAGTGATTCAGCCGCACAGCAGTCCGTTGATCCTTGGCAAATATGGCCCCAACTTAGTATGCAGGTCGCCGTTTTTGTTGTTCAAGTCCTGTGAGGCACCGGTGAGGCCATTTTATTGCTGACTTTGTACGACTGTGACAGCGCCTCAAAGATTACTGGAACTCAGCCTTCTTCTTTTGGAAGGACCACAACCACTTGACCATATTATTGTTTCCTGAATGCAATTGCTTGATCTTGCATGGTCGAATTTCACGCCACCTTTTCGCCTTTGTTCTTGGTAGGTATTCCGTAGCTGAGCGTGGGCAAATCCCACTATACCACGTCGAGCTGGCTGCACAGGATTTCAGGCCCAATGACTCAAAATGCTTGGGAGTCATAATTACAGCAAGAAAATGACAGGCAGAAAGTGTGAACAGATCATGCTGTTATTCAGGTCGTTTTACCAGTATTCGCAAGGACCTTGACCTTGACCAATCATTTTGTGTCTGACTGGGTTAGTGCCAAGGAGACAATTCAAAACAGGGACCTTTATTCTAAGGGGGTATATGTTGCCAAGTACGGTGCCACGGAATTTTGCTGAAGCTATGTGCATATTGCTTTCTAAAAGCTGAATTCAGTTGGGATTTCTTGAGTATCTTGACCCGATATGTCTCATTGGGATGTCATAAGCCTTAACTATCAATCAGCAACGATATCACGGAAGGTTTTGAACTGCAAGTATGAAGAATAAGATTCCTTGAAGAAGTATAGATATTATGACTAGAAAATATTATGAATATGTGAGCCAACCGTGCCAAGCATTCCTCATACGCTCTGCTCTGTCCACTGTCAAGTACGCAGAGTTCGCAAGTCTCTGCTGCAGCTCCTTGAACTTGGCAGTAGGCGCCCCCTTCTCAAACAACATATCTAACTCAAGGTACGATAGACCCTTAGTCTCGGGCAGACGGAAGTAACAGTAGACGAGACAAAGGAGAGCTGTACCGGCGTAGACAAAGCATGACTTTCCCTGCATGTTCCAAGCGGTAGGGTTAAGCATCTGAGGGACGATGACGTTGTTGATGATCATGAAGATGTTGTAGACAACACGAGCCAAGGCGATAGTCTTGACACGAAGACGGGTAGAGGGAATCTCGGCAACGATGACGTAGCATGTTGGGCCGATGCTAAGGTTGTATAGGAAGGTTGTCGTGATGAGGATAGCTCCGAGGGACCAGTTGAGACCCTTTTGACCATCGAGAACGACGGAGAGAATACCACCGAGGGTAAGCATGAAGACAGCAGCGACAAGACCAGTGAGGTACAACTTGCGACGACCGATATGAGACAGAAGGAACCAAGAGATCATGCCTCCAACCAAGGCCATACCATACATGCCAGTGGACAGACTGAAGGACTTGGATGAGTCAAAGCCGGCCTGCTCAAGGAAGTAAGGAGCATAACCAGTCAAAATCCAGCCGCAAAGAGCCTGGACAGACCAAACCATGCAGCAGATCTCCGTTCGTCGAAGGTTGGCACCCTTGAACAAGTCAAGATAGCTTGAACCACCATAGTTGAGCTTACGTTCAATACGATTGGTATGCTCCATGACGGCAATGGTGTCGTCGATGTCGAGCTGAGACTGCTTGGTCAAGCGCTGCAGAGCATGACGCGCTTCGACCTTGCGCTCACGACGGATGAGCCACCATGGACTTTCGGGGGCAAAGATGATGCCGATAAGGAGGGGGATGGCAAAAGCCCATTGAAGGGCAAAGGGGATACGGTAAGACCACTCTGAGTTGTTGTGGACGAGAGACTTGAGGATACCGGTACCGAGAAGTTGACCGATGACCCAGCACATGTTGGTCATGCTGAGAAGACAGGCGCGGATGGCTGAGGGGACAACCTCGGCGGCGTATGTAGCTGCGAGTGTTTGGATGACACCCCATGAGATACCTGAGTGATGGTTAGTCTTGTGTATCAAAGTGGATGATCAATGAGATGTGATGAGGGTATTTAGCGAAAGGTGAGTGAGAGACATGGACTTACCACAAAGAGCCTGAGAAGCGACCAAGACGCCGATGTCGTGAGCAAAGAAGGCTGGGAAGACAGCAAGACACATCCAAGCAAGACTAATCAACATCATCTTCTTATAGCCAATGCTGTACGTTACCCAACCGTGAAGCAACAGACCAAGGACCTCGCAAGCAATAGCTGAGACTTGAAGCGACGTCTGCCATAACGGCGAGATCTCATAAATCGGTCCATTCGGCGTATCAAACTCCTCGCCATATCGTCGTCGAAATGCAGGAAATGCGACAAATCCAGCGACAAGACTCTTATCGTACCCCTCCATAACAACAGTGAGGAAGAGCAAAAGCGACCAGAAGATCGCTTTGGGGAATTGCTTGCAGCATCCCAAGATGGTCATCTCCTTCTCATTGTTCAGCGCGCGACGGACTTTCTCGCCCGTGTCGTCGGAGCTGTGCGACCCGCGGGGAAGCCATAGTACCTCGATGGCATTTTTATTAGGGTGGTTGTCTGGTAGGTCAAACGTCGGGTCTGGGATGGGAGGGTTGGCGTGGTGGTTTGGATCGTGTACTTTTGTCTCGATCTCTGTGACGCGGAGGATGCCGGACTTTGCTTGGACTGGCAGCAGGACTATCTCGTCCTTGCTGCTACCATTGTCCGAGGCTGCTTTACCAGAGCCGAACATGGTGTCTTAATTGTTTTAGGGAGAAAGATAAGATGATTCAGAAGAAAGGAATGGATGCCTTTCGGCGGAGTCATGAATGAATGATCGGCATGGTCCTGGGGTTACATCCTGACAACGGGCCCTGACATGACATATATAGGATCGGCGCTGTCGAGTCCAGGCCCCCCTTCGCTTGGGTATTTTCGTTACAGTGCATCAATCAATCAGCCCGAACGTCGACTCGACTGGGGAAAGTGAATCAGGACCCATGCACCCCAGGTTCTGGTAGCTTGCAACTCTGCTTTCTATCACGGCCTCACTCTCGGCGTTTCTCACATTCTGGCGGCTTGCGGAGGTGGATACCGTACTTCAAATACTGGAGAAAAAAGCCGGATGAGAGAGGGTACGCTAGCTGGGCATTTGCCCTATTGGGTCTAAACATCCGATCAATTTGCGGGTGAGCGTTGCAGAAAACTCTCTCGAGAAAAAAAGAAGGCATTCATGGTTTTTCCACGTGGTATTCCAGAAGCTTTGACAACAAACGGCGATCTTCACGATGCGGCTCAAGATGGAGGCCGTTTAAGACTGATCAAAAATGCCGATCTGGGAACGGGGACTAGGGAAGCGACACGTTGATTTGTCTTACCTGCTTTGATTCGACCTGCAAGGGATCCCAGATGAGCCGTTAGGTGGTTAAGGCCCTGATTAGTATCCAACATAACATGTTAGGTAGGTCAAAATGAGGGTACTTATTTTTCACTGCATAAAGTGCTTATACCTCTAGAATCTCTATTTTAAAAGTAATATAATATAAATACTATTAAATTAATTAATCTAGATAAGCTTATTATTAACTAATTTACTAAATCCTTTTCTAAAAAGCTAATATTAGCTTTATAATAATTTAATTACCTTTTATTATAGAAAAAATATATTTATAATAATTATAGTAATTATATTATTATTATTAAAGACTTTAACCTTAAAGCTTATAGCTAGCTTATAAATTATAATTAAAGCTATTATAAATAGTTAAATTACTAATAAAAACTCTTTTACTAATAATAATAATTTATCTTTATTAAGTATAATATTAAGTATAATACTGCTATTAGCTTTAAGGTAAAAGACTTTTTAATAAATATTACTTCTATTATTAATAAAAAAGAAGAAGTTATAATTAAAATAAAATAATAATTAAATATAAATACTATTAAAGCTATATTATAAGGCTTATAATAAAGGTAGTTTAAATAGTAAAAAGTCTATAAATATAAAGTAAGTATATATAGATATTATCTTTAAGCTATTAAAAGAGTTTTTAGTTATTAGCTTTAATTATATAAAGGTTAGTAAAAAGGTTAATAACTTACTAAAGATTTAAAAAGTATTTCTTAAAATTAATAGTAATAGTAATATATTATATAATTATAATACTAGTATTATTCTTATAAGTAATAAGCTTTAAGAATACTTTATTAATAAATATATTATATTAATTAAGTATTTTAAACTTAATAGTTTATGATTTTATTAGCTTTATAAGTAAGCTTTTAAGAGTAAAAAGGAAGTTAAGCTTACTGCTATTAAGGCTATAAATATAAAGAGGTTATTAGCCTTAATTATAATTAAGATCTTAAGTAATAATAAAGATAAAAATAATAAAAAGAATGAAGATAAAAAAGTAACTATTTTTAGTAGCTATATAGTAATAAGTATATTAAGGTTATCTTCTAGTTAAGCTACTATAATAAAATTAGTATAAAAATAGAAATATAATACCTCTATTACCTTATTATAGTAAATACTATTACTACTAATAAAAAGGTAATATAGGAATATTTCTAAAGGTTATAGTTAATTAGGAGATATTAGTAAAACCTTAATTACTATACTTACTACTTATTAGATTTACTATATAATTAGAGCTATAAATATAGAAGTTATAGTTTATAATATTAAAGAATATTTTAAAGATATAATAATAGATAAAGAGAGGCTATTTAAAAGATATACTATAAAGGCTTTAGGGGTAACTTTAAGAGAAGATATAAAAATAAGTAATTTCTTAAAAAAGTTATTAGTAGTAAAAAGTAAAATATATATTTCCTAATTAATAAAAATAAATATAATAGTAAAAATTATTTAATTTAATATTATAAAGTTATAAAATAAAAAAGAATGTATTATAAAGAAGCTGTATTATAAGTTAAGATAGTAATATAACTATATTAATATTAAGGCTAAGAAAAAGCTAGCTTTATAGATTATATTAACTTAAATTAAATTATTAGGCTAAGTACTTAAAATAGCTTTAATTACTTATTAATATTATTATAACTATTAAATCTACTTTAAATAAATTTAAATTTAATATTTATAGTATTTAAAAGTAAATTAATAATTTTAAATTTTAATAGATTTTTAAATACTAAATTTATAAAGAAATTCTATTATAAATAAAGGTAAGTTATTTTAAGTAGCTAGGCTACTAAATTAGTATATAGCCCTTATAACCTTACTATTAGCATTACTATAGCAGGTACTTAAAAAAATGCAATAGCCTCTAATAAGAGGTAAGGTTATAATATCTAAATACTTTAGCTTAATAAAAAGGCTATTATTACCTTAACTTATTTTAATATTAAATAATTAGTAAAAAATAATAATAAATATATTAATTAATAGCCTAAAAGTAAAAGAGTTTACTTTAGGAATTTAAAGAAAACTAAATATTAATTAATAATATTATAACCTTTACTTTTAAAAATACTAAACTTCTAAAATAGGGCTATAAGATTTATAACTACTTTATATTTAAGATACCTA
The DNA here is from genome assembly GCA_013183765.1 of Fusarium xylarioides. NCBI lineage: Eukaryota > Fungi > Ascomycota > Sordariomycetes > Hypocreales > Nectriaceae > Fusarium > Fusarium xylarioides. Next base: position 16,002 of record SRZU01000208.1, on the reverse strand, counting down.
TAAGATTAGCTTTTTAAGGGAAATAAGAAGCCTATTTTTACCTAGCTAGCTGCTTTTTTTAATACTATAATCTTTTTCTCTTATTATTATTACTACCTTTAAAGAGGAAAATTACTCTTATTAAGATTTTTAAGCTCCTTAATAAGCTAGTTAACCTTCCTGATTTCTATATAATATTCTTTATAAGCTTTCTATTACTTATTTATAATAGTTAATCTTAAAGTTAAAGCATTTTCTAACTATATATACTTATTTACTTAATTTTTAATTTCCTTTAAGACTTTCCTTTCTTTTTTCTTTTTTTTATTAGCCTCTTTATTAGCCTTATAACTACTAATAAAGTTTATTAGCCTTATATAAGTATAAATAAATAGAATCTATTTATATATAGAATATTCTAGCACTTTATAGTAAAAAATCTAAAACTTCCTTTTTATATAACTAAAAGTAAGTTTAATAATAATCCTAAAATGCAATTAATAGAAATTATATAGCTTGTTTTTATCTTAAAATCTATTATAAGTTATTTTTTAATTATTTAAATAATATTTAATACTAATATAAAAAATAATAAGTTTTTAATAAGATTTAAAGCTAGTATTACTAATATAAAATTAATTTTTTAAGATTTTAAGACTCTTAAAGTAAGTATATTATATTAATAAAGCATTATTAATTAAGCTTTTATAGCTAGTAAAAATATATAAGAAAGTTCTATTTAGCTATATAATATAAAAAATATTTTAAAAGATTAAAGACTTCTTATTATACTATTTTCTTTATTTTTTATTAAAAATATATATAGTAAGGTAAGTTTTACTTATTATATTAATATAGCTATAAAAATACTAACTGCTTTACTAAACTATTATCTTTAGGGAAATAAAGCTATTATTAAAAAGTTAAATAAAGTATATATAAAGCTTTAAGAAAGCTTTTACTATTACCTTTATTATAATTAAAATTATATTCTAGCTTATTTTAAAGAAGTCTATTATAAGGTATTAAGATATACTTTAACTAATTATATATAAGAATATTATAACTTTTTACTTTAAAGTCTATTTTATAGCCTTGACCCAGTAACGACTAATAAATGGGACCCAGATATTCCAATAACAGCTATAAAAGTATTAACTATAAAGTCTCTAGCTAGACTAAAATCTTAATAAACTTAATTAATAAGGTTACCTTTAGGCTGCAGCATCTTAAGCAACTCTAATTATAATAAATACATTACCTAACTAGTTAAAGAGCTATAAAAAGCTTAACTAATAGGATTTATAACTCCCCTATAACTTTAACCTTTCCTAATCTATCTATCTCTTAAAGATACTTATCTTAATAATTACAAAATTATTAAGAAACCAGCTAAGCCTAGGTTATCTGCAAGTTCTCTATCCTAACTATTTCATTAGATTAATAAGGCTAATCTCAATTACAGTCAAGATATTAAACCCAAGCAACTAGCAGCCAGTAACCGCCATCCATTAATAGTATATGCAACCCCCCCCTGCTTGCTATAGGCGCTGCTAAAGGGTCTATAATAGAGATATTATAGCCCTTCAGCAGCAGGCAACCTACAGGGCAATATAAGAGGAAGCTATATAGGTAAAAGCAATTAGCTATAATAGTTAGACAGATAACTAGCTGCTTAGCCTAGCTATCTTTAAGTGTAATGTCCTCTGCTGCTTGCCTAAGAACTCTTACTACAGCAGGTAGCTTTAAGGAAAGATACAGCGCTTAATAGATGCTTAGTCTATAGGCAGAGCTAAATGGTATCTCTATAAATTAAGGAATACCTCTTAGCTTAAACACTAGATTGTAAGTATTATTATACTTATAATAATAGTCTCTGCTAACCTGTAGCTAGGAGACTATTATAGGTAGCATTTAGAGTTTATATATAATGGAATTGCCTAGAAAATTCTATAAAGTTAATTGTGTAGGATGAAAAAATTCTATGCGCGAGAAAGAGTTTACAACTGAAAGTCAAAGAGTCCTTCAGCAGGCAAAATGAGGCTGTAGTCAATTGAACAGAATTCACCTAACTAAGCATATTCGCCCCGTGAAATGATAACTGATGCCAAGGCAACAAACAGTAGTATTAACAGTAATTCAACAAAGGACTTTAAAGTCTATTATTTTATATCCTTTAATGCTATATTTTCTTTTAATTACTTAACTAATTTATTAAAGACTTTTTTCGAAACTTTAAAGATTTTAAAGAATCTTATTAAGCTACTTTAAAGCAGTCTTTAAGTCTTTATTATAGCTACTAATAGTCTTTTAAAGTTAATAATATATCTTAAAATAGAATTATAAAGTATTTATAGTATTTCTTAATCTAGTTATAATTAGTTAATCCTTTATTAAATTACTATTAATACTACTATTTATTGCCTTAGCATTAGTTATTATTTTATAAGGTAAATATATTTAGTTAGGTAAATTCTATTTAATTAACTATAGCTTTATTTTACCTACTAAAGGACTCTTTAACTTTTAGTTATAAACTCTTTCTTATATATAGAATTTTTTTTATTTTATAGTAGTAATTAACTTTATAGAATTTTCTAAGTAATTTTATTATATATAAACTCTAAATACTACTTATAATAGTCTTTTACTTATAGGTTAATAAGAAGATATTATATAAGTATAATAATACTTATAATTTAATAGTAAAACTAATTAGTTTTTAATTAATAAAGGTACTATTTTATTTTACTTAAAAAGTAAGTATCTTTTAAATGCTATATTTCTCCTTTAAGCTACTTACTATAATTAGAGTTTTTAGGTAAGTAGTAAAGGATATTACACTTAAAGATAACTAGGCTAAGTAGCTAGTTATCTATCTAATAACTATAGCTAATTACTAATACTTACCTAGCTTCCTCTTATAGCTTTTTTTTAACTATATTAGCTATCTACTAAAGAAATATAATATCTTTATTATAGACTATTTAGTAATTATTATAGCTAGCTAGATGTCAGCGGCTGTGCCGCATTGAAGCCCCAGCTTATGCCACAAATCCCCTGTGGCTAAACTGTAGCAAGAGGCCTGAGGTTAGCGAAAGGGCAATAAGCCCTACAGTATAACCTTAGCATTAAGCATTAGGCTACATTACTATAAATAACTTGCTACAACTTTACAATGAAGTTACAGCTTCTTCTCTTCTCCTTAGTCTTAGATAGCTTAATGTAAGGCTACCTATTGTAAAATACCTTCAGGTCTAGCCCCTTATAATATCTAAGACTTAACCCTAATAAACACCTAGCTCTAAGTTAGCTGCAATCTCATTATAAATATATCATAGTAACTAGTACTAGGGACTAGAGATAGCCCCCCTAATAATAATAAAATAGCTAAATTTATTTAAGCTATAATTTTAAATGCAGTATAGCCTTTTAGTAATATACTAGCTAAGATAAGTGCTAGACTTCCTCCTATAGTTGTTGCAGACCTGCTAGCTCCTAGTAAAAGGTCTGCTATAAGCATAATAGAGGAACTGGTATTCCTTAATATAGATATTAACCCTAACCCTGTAATGCCTACTACTCTAGTAGTACTAGTCAGGAAGAAGCTACTTCCTAACCTGCCTACTTTTAGTAGGAAGCGCAAAGAATATACTATGTAGTTGCAGCAGATGCGTAATAAACTCGCATTAGACTAAGCCTTCTTTAGGAATAACTAGGAAATTTAGTATTATATCTATTTAAGGCTTAATGAAACCCTAAAAGCTACAGTATATACCTTCTATAAGGCAGGACTATCTATGAGTTACAATCCATTAGAATTCCTAGCCTATCTTAACTAAAACTACTAAGACCTAGATCTTAAAGCAAAAGCAGCAGGCCAGCTGCAAAGTCTTTATTAAGGAAAATATATACTATTTACACAATTTCTACCTAAGTTTAAGCAAACCATTGCAGATGCAGGCAGTAACACCTAGGATAATAAGGTTAAAATTACCTTCCTTAAAGGTATACTAAACTAGGAGCTATAATGCAGCTTAATTATAATTAAACTACTAACTGTATACCTAGCATAGCTTAATAAGGTTTAAAATATTATATAGAAACTTAAGTAGATACACTAGAATAACTAAATCCCTATAAATAAGGAGTAAGGTTATTAGAGCTTTACTATGCATTAATAGTCTAGATAGCATAATACTAATAAGGATAGTAATACTATAATAAGTAAGGTAAACTGCATAAAGCAAAACCAGGGCAGCTAATAGTAGGGTCCTAGAGACTGCATAATAAGGATGCCCTAATAATGCTTCTAATATAACTCTCTAGAATACCTTATTGCTACATATCCTAAATGAAAGTCATAGAAGCAGTCTATTAAGAAGGTCTTTAATAGCACTATGTAATAGCCTCTTAACCAGTCTAATACCAATAAGGATAGCTTTAAGACTCCCAATAAGTTAGGAAATGAATAGCTCTAGTATAAAAGCAAGTACTAGAGCTAAGTAAGAAGGAGAAAATAGCTTAAAAGATATAAAGGAGCTAGATACTTAGCCTATTAGCTATAATCTTATACAGAGTTAATAATAAACTATAAGAAGCCTTAGTAAATAGCAGTTATAGTACTTACTTCTTAATTAATTCTAAGCTTATTAGAAAACTCTATCTCCTATATATTAATAAGAAGAAGTAGCAGTTTTATAGCTTTATTAATAAGAGCTAGCCTATTATAGCTTAAGGTATAGTAGCACTTTAGCTAGAGGTTAGTAGTTATAAGCAGGTAATATATATATATATTATTAAGGACCTAGATAGTAACCTCTACCTAGGAAAACCTTAGTTAAAGCATAACTAGGTTATAATTATATTATACTAGTAATAAATTATATATAGACTTACTAATATTTTAATACCTTTTAAGTTAGTATAGCACTTAGATAAGGCTTAGCAAATCTAATTAGCTGCCTTACTTTTTGCCTCTACCTTCCTTATAACTTATTAATAAGTAAGAAGGCAGCAGAAGTAAAAAGGCAGTAACCTTGCTAACTTAATAGGTATAGTTAGCCTTAAGGATATTAAGAAGGCCTTAGTAAAGAAGGAACTAGTAAATCTCTAAGAAAAGCTTTCTAAGGAAATCTTTTAGGATTATAAAAACCTCTTCTTAGAAGTAGAGGCTTAGCAGCTGCCTCCCTACTAACTAGGCATTAACTACAAGATTAACCTAGTAAAAGACTAGAATAGAGAAGAGCCCCCTTTACCCTAGGGGCCCTTTTACTCTATATTAAAGGAAGAATTAATAGTACTTTAGAAAGTCCTTACTAACCTCTTTAATAAGGGGTTTATCTAAGCTAGCAGCTTAGATGCTATAGCTCTAGTATTCTTTATAAAGAAACCTAATAGAGGGTTATGCTTTTACTATAACTACTAAGCCTTAAATGCTATCTTATAATAAGATTACTACCTTCTCCCTTTAATAATAGAAACCCTATAAAACCTAGCTAGTACTAAGTAGTTTATTAAGCTTAATGTTATAGCTGCCTTTTATAAAGTTAAGATAGCTAAAAGGTATAAAGTAAAGACTACATTTTAAACTCACTTTAAGTCCTTTAAGTAGCTAGTCTATCCTTTTAGCCTTAATAGCATTCCTACTACCTTCTAGAGATTTATTAATAGCATATTATAATGATTTTTAAACTACTTTATTACTATATATATAGATAATATACTAATATATACCTTAGAGACCTAAAAGGAATATATAATAAAGGTATAGCTAGTTCTTAATAAGCTTACTAAAGCTAGGTTACACTTAGATCCTAAGAAGTATAAGTTTATAGTTAAAGAAGTAAAATATCTAAGGTTTATTATAGAAGCAGGAGGAAAGGTAAAGTATAATCCTAAGAAGCAGCAAGCTATCTAAGAATAGGCTATACCCTTATTAATAAAAGGAGTATAAAGCTTCTTAAAGTTTATTAATTATTACTAGATATTTATACTAAACTTCTTAATAATAGTAATACCTCTTATAAAACTTACTTAGAAAGGAATAACCTTTTACTAGACCTATAAGGAAAAAGCTGCCTTCTAGGAGCTAAAGTACTGCTTTATTAAAGCCCTTATATTAGCAGAGTAAGACCCTAAAAGGTTAATATTTATTAAGCCTAATAGCTCTAGCTTTACTATAAGAAGGGTACTATCTTAAGAAGACTCTAAGGGAAAGCATTACCTAGTAGCCTTTATCTTATAAAGGCTATCCCTAGTAGAATTTAACTACCCTATTTATAATAAGGAAATGCTAGCTATTATATAATATTTAAAAGCCTAGAAAGCAGAGCTATGCAGCTATAGCCCCTTTATAATCCTTATAGACTATAAGAACCTTAAGTTCTTTATAACTAAATAGGATCTCTTAGAAAGGCAGGTATAATAGGCAGAGAAATTAGTAGAATTCCCTTTTAAACTAGCCTATTAAGCCAGCAAAGATACTATAGCGCCTAATGCGCTAAGTTACTGCAAACAAGATAAGCTAAAAGACCTAGAAGATAAGCAAGTCCTAGGTAGGAGACACTAAGTGCTACTAGGGATACTACAGGTAGCAGCTATCTAAGTAGATATAGACCTACTAGATAGTAAGGATATAGCTAAGCTGCAGTAACCCTAGAAGATATTCCTAGAGAACCTAGAGTTATAGAAGCTCTAGCACTAGATAGCCCCTAAGGATTAAGTTTACTAGTAAGCACTAGTAGCTATCTAGTAGCAGGCTTATTACTTCCCTACTAAGCTAAAATTATAAGTCTAGATTATAGAATGTAATATAGATAAGTTAGGGAGACTGCACTATAAGGGCTAGATCTAGGTGCTAGGAAGGAATAGATCTAAAGATCCTAATAAAGATGCTAAGGATAAGCTCTAAACTTGCATTATATAGCTTAAATATAACTTTAGTATTATTAGATACCTAGGCTATAATATTACTATAGCCTAGATATAAAGAAGATAGTATTAGTCTTATTTTAGCTAGTTATATTAAAGATTTATTAGAAACTATAATATATATAGAAGAATATATATATAATATAAGATAAAATAAAAACTACTATAACCCTTATTAGTCTTATAGTAAATCTTTAGTAACCTAGTAATAGACTTTATAGTAAATCTTCCCCTTACTAGCAAAAAGAAAGCCTACTATTTCTAGGTAATCTATAACTAGCTCTTTAGAGTAGTAATATTAGAAGTAATAACTAGTATAAATGCTAAAGTGTATATATAGCAATTCCTAAAGTGCTACTACTACTTCTATAGAATGCTATAAAGCATTATTAGTAACTGTAAAATAAACTAGATAAGTAAGTTCTAGTAATACTTCTATAAACTTATAGAAATTAAGTAATAACTTAGTACTTCTTACTACCCTTAAACTGATAAAGGCCCTAAATGTATTAATTAGAAGATTTAAGCCTATCTTTATACCTTTATAGACTTTAGCTAATATAACTAGAGATTAGTCTTACCTGCTATATAGCTAGTACTAAATAACTGTAAATATATATTAATTAGAACTAGCTTCTTCTTTATGCTTTATAGATACTATATAGATCTCTTTCTTATAGAGAGAGAGTATAAGGTCTTACCTAGAGCTCCTAAAGAATTTGCAGTAAAAGAGCTAATTAATAAGCTAAAAAGGGTCTAAGAGTTAATATAGATTTAAGCTATAATAGTATAATAATAATAAGAAAATACTATAAATAAGTAGTAATATCTAGCTAAGTAATTTAAAGAAGGTAAAAAAGTATAGTTAAATATAACTAATATTACTTCTAATTGCCCTTTAAAGAAGCTAGATTAGCTATACTATAAGTATATAGTAATAAAAGTTCTAGATAGTAATGTAATTAAGCTAGATATACTTACTGCAATATATCTACACTTTAATATTAATCTTATTAAGAAGTTAGTAAAAGATCTACTATTAGGCTAGAGAAATAATAATATCTAACTACTAGCTATTTTTATAGAGAGTAAAAAAGAATAGTTAGTAGAGAGGATCTTATATATAAGGACTTAGAAGCAAGGTAAAGGGCAGGTTTATTAAGGCTTTATTAAGTAGAAAGGATACTAAGAACTTACCTAGAAGCTAGTAAAAAGCTTAAAAGAGATAGTAGTACTAAAGGAATATAAAAGGAATTATAAGCTAATAGAGATAAATAATAGACCTCTAGGAGACTTTATAGTAAAGAAGAAAAGAGGTTACCTTAGAAAAAATATAATAAGATTCCTTAAGTAATAAAGATACTTAAAGGGGGAAGAGCTAGATAAAAAAGATAGTTTAGCCTAATAGTTGCTAACTTAGCTATAAGATAGGGAAGAAGGAGCTATATAATAGCTCCCAGGATACAATCTCTTTAATCATTTAACATATATACCTACCTTGCATTAATACTAAGATTACCTTTAAGAGATAGCTGCAGATATGCAATAAGATAAATGCTTAGACTTAATTCAGGCTTAACTAACTGCACTAGTATATAGCACTACTAACTTTAGCAGTAAGGGTATCTTAACTAGATAAAATAACATATACCTAACACCTAGATAGTAATAAACTTGTAATAAAGCAGCAGGACTTCTATAGAATTAATAGCAATAAATAAATAGGCCTGCAGGAAACTATTCCTAATAATAACAGCAGCCACTTAGCTGCACAACTAAACCAAACTACTATAAAGCATAAGAAATTAACCTACCTAAATAGGGTTTTTACCTTAGGTATTAAGAACTACTATATCCTCCTTAGTACTACTACTATTTAGTAGCAATATAGTAGATAGATTAGTAGCAGTTTTGCTAAGATTAAGGGAAGTAGTTAGAGGAGTAGCAGTACCTCTAAGAGTTAACTTAATAGGCTTATCCTTCTTGTATTACTTAACTAGAGAAGTTATAGGCGTATTAGTCTTAAACTAGAGATAAGCCTAAGCCTTCTTTACAGTAAGGAAAATAATATTATCTTTATTCTTAAGGGGGTTAATCTTAGGGGGAAGTAGGCTACTATAGACCTTACTAGAATGAACTTAATTAGGGAGCTTAAGACCTTCCTGGCTAGTCTTAGCAGGGAGACATTGCAGCTAAATCTTAGCAAGGATATAGAGGGAGTTAGCCATATTAATAGTAACCTTATATTGCTTAAGAGCTAATAAATAAGCAGTAGCCTTATAGTTAGTAGTCTTACGCTTAACCTCTATAGCTGCCTTAAGCTTAGCAAGGCAGGCTTGCAAGCTATAAGATCCTTACTTGATCTTAATAAGGGCAACTTAACTAGCAGCATAAGCTTTAATGATTTCCTAGTAAGATAGATTAGCTGTAAGCCTGAAATAAGACTAATAGGAACTTATACCTTATCCTCTTTATACTCTAAGCAGGATATCTTATTATAACTCTAAGTCTTCTCCTTCTAAAGGTTAATTAAGCAATAAAGATAGGTAATATAGGTACTAGGTAGCTGCAGCTTAGGTTAGATTAAACTAAACTATAGACTAAATAAAGGAGATATATTAGAGGAAGACTTACTAGCTTATAAGAATGCTAGTTAACCTAGTAAAGGGCATACTTTAAGGAGTTCCTAAGAAGCAAGTTAGCAGCAAAGCAGCTATAAAGAAGCATTAAATCTACCTTCTGAGGATAGTAGTACAAAAGATAACCAGGGGATATACAATAGCCTGCTTATCCTTGGTGTAGGTAGTCTAACCAGGGAACTATAGCATAGCAGCCTTAAGGCATGCAATACAGTTAGGCATACTAAGCGAGTTAGCAGCTATATAATATCAGGATTAAAGGAGTACTTACAGGGGCAATAATAAACAAGGTTCTTACAGATAAGTAAAGTTAACATAGTAAAGGCTTAATGCAAAGGTAGAAGGTCAAGATATCATTAATAACTACTAATAAAGTCAGTAACTAAGGAGCTAAGAGGTTAGGTAAAGCCTGCAGCTTGGAAGAAAGGGGACTTATAAAGTGTGCTATTAGTGTTAAGATGAGAAAGAAAGAGAGGTCTTTAAGATCAGAAGGGGCAGAGATAAAGAGGAAAGTAGTCTATGCAGGGCTCTAATTTATTGTTATAAGCATAATAGCAAAGGGATTTTTTAAAGCTTTATGCAATATTAAGAGCAAGGCTACTTAGCCTGATTAATAGTCCTGCTAGCCAGCTGGCAATAAGTGGCGAGCCTGATACTGAGGAGGTTTAAATCCTTGGTAGGGGGTATTATTAGCGGCTGTGCTGCATTAAAGCCCTAGCTTACACTACAAATCCCCTGTAGCTAAACTGTAGCAAGAGGCCTAAGGTTAGCAAAAGGGCAATAAGCCCTATGGCATAACCTCAGCACTAAGCGTCAGGCTATATTACTATAAATAACTCGCTATGACTTTGCAATGAAGTTGCAGCTTCTTCTCTTCTCCTTAGTCTTAGATAGCTTAATGCAAGGCTACCCATTGTGAAACACCCTCAGGTCCAGCCCCTTACACTAGAAGAGGTTATATATACTATTAGTAAATAGTTTCTAGTTAAGAGTTATTTAGGTTTAATATCTTAATTATAATTAAGGTTAATATTATTAATTAAATAAAATAGTTAAGGTAAAGAACTTATAGATAATTTAAGCTTAATTAGTTCTTAATAATTTTATAATTATTAAGATAACTTTAAGGAATAGATAGATTAAAAAAGGTTAAAGTTATAGAGGAGTTATAAACTTAGCTAGGCTTTTTAAAGCTTTTTAGCTAATTAGATAATATATTTATTATAATTAAAGTTACTTAAGATGCTATAGCCTAAAGGTAATCTTATTAATTAAGTTTATTAAGACTTTAGTCTAGCTAGAGACTTTATTATTAATACTTCTATAGCTTATTAAAATACCTAGGTTCTATTTATTAGTTATTACTAGGTTAAAGCTATAAAATAATTAGTTAATCTCTTTAAGTATTTATATAAATAGAAAGTCTTTAAGATTATTTTAATCTTTATTATTATTATAATTAAAGTTAAAATTATCTATTTTTAAAGGCCTAGTTTAAAAGTTTTAATATAAGCTTAATATAATCTTATTAGCCTTTTAGTTATATTTAGTAAACTAAATAAAAGTAAAAATCTAAACCTTTATATTACTTTATTAACTTTTTAGCTAAAAAATTAACTTTTAAGTTATATTTCCTTAATAACCTTCTTTTAAGGAGTTTATAGTAAAAAAGGTATATTCTTTAAGCTTATATAACTTAATACTAAGTGGAAATTGTAAAAAACTAATATTTTATTACTAATAGGCTTTAAATTAAAGATAGCCTTACCTTTAGACCTACCAGTTATGTTATATTAAAAACTTATGTTGGATACTGATCAGGGCCTAATTGTGTGATACAATAGTCATCATCCTTCGCGTCATAACAAGTGAGACTAGGAGTTTTCTAGTGTATGCCACGAAGTCTGGGTACCTACCTCTTCCGGCCACTCGTGTGTCATCCAAGCCAATTCTTTAGGTAAGAACTAGATCCAAAGTAAATTATACGTACAGTAGTACAGAGTAGAGCCTCATTAGAACAAAATCTCCAGACTTTAGTTTGCGCCGCGAGTTTTTCTCGTACCAACGCCACCATTTGAGTCACTAACTAAGGTAAGCTAAAGAAAAATGCGTGGCCGATTTTAGCCGGATCCACTCTTCTCCATGGGGAACTCGTGCGGGGATTGGCTCAGAAGTAGGGAAGTGCTTTCTAGCGCTAGCCCCCTTATTACGTATTGGGACTTTGTGGCTGCTGCCGTTGGTATTTCTCCTTGGAACAACAGCTCCGGGGACACATATTAGGCCAAGATCAGCCTTACTCGTGTCCTTCGCGACGATGACCGGATGGGTAGCTAGTAGAATGAATAGTTCAGAGCCTAGACGAGGAATGGGCTCTTGGATCATAAGGCTGAGCGTTTGCTTTTGATTTTCATTCCGTGCCTTGTTTACCCCTTTCACCTAATACCCCTGCGTCTTGTCATGCACACTCCAGCTGAAGGACTAAGCTCAATCTGACAGGTAAGCCAGGGGTAAAGTTGCAGCTTGACTGACTCTCTTCAAAATTGACCTGCTTCATCCGAGGTTAGACGACGACATATGATTCCCACCATATCCACCGCTGCCCCCCTTTTAAACCCATTCATCTTCCCCGAGTCTAGAATCACTCTGGTTTCCAATATTCTCCGTAGCTTTTTCGGTTTTTAGCTCTTGTGACGCAGAGTCCAAGCACGAGTAGTTTGATCACCGGGTATTTTGGTTAAAGATGATGCCAAATCGAGTAACGGCTCCGAGTCACTGCTTGGACTATGAGTTTTGGTTATCTAAGGAGTGATCTGACATCAATTCTCTGCGGGCGGACTAACCGTCAACAGGGTATGTTGCCGCCTCGCCGGGCGTCTGGGTCCTCTGGGACTGACGATCCTCGGATTGTATCGGCTCCGTCGGGAAAGGACCCGCAAAATGTCATGCATACGCTGAATCACGATACCTTCATGTGATTTTGTTCAGAATTCCAGAGCGAGTGGTTACCTAAGGACTGTCACGTCAATGCAAAGTCCTAGATCACAATGGCCGTGCTTGTTGTCACATATTCTATGCATGTTCTACGCAAACCAAGCCCGTTGGGGTTTTTAAGTTCAGCTACTGCAGGTTCCGTTTAACGGCGTGATGAATCGCATCCTTCCTCGGTGCGCCCCCGGTCGATATTTAACCTGGTATCATCCTTTCACGACCTTCTCCTGATTTTCTAGACTTTGGCTTGCGACTAGCATACCACTAATTATGACGGTGGACAATTTTGGCATTTGCAGCACTACCCTGTAGCTTCAGGCGATGTGAATATTATGTACTAGATGCTATACGGCTCCTACTCTGACATGACTCGAATAATGCCAAGAACTTCTTGTGCGAATGAATGTTGCAGTGTTTAATGCACCTAATCAAACTCTATTTGTCGTTCCGCTCATAGCTCCCGCATGTGATTGATGCACATGGACAGCCTCAAATCTTGATTGATTACTTTACGCAGAGTCCTAACTACCGAACGGGTACCTTGTCAAATCGTAGAGATCGACAGTGCTCTAATTAATGATTGGCTACAAAGTTTCACTAAGAAAGAAGAAACGATTTTAATTTTAGCTGCGATTAATTGTTTTTCATGATGCTCTGTTGTTAATGCTATACGGCCGTTTTGCGTCGTCGCAATTGCGCGCAGGTCAAATAAGTAAATGCAAGCTATAATACTACCCCGGATCCCCCGGGTTTCGTCTCCTCATTTCCATTCTAATTGAGAATCGATGGCTGAATGACGTGTGCTAGTGGTGTCGCTGGTATTCGGCCCTTCTTAGGCCAATATTGAGGGGAAATAGAGTTGGTGATGGAACCGGGGCTGGCTAACGCGGTAGACGCACCTCAGAACGAGGAGGCGGGGAACTATCGAATCTGGGGTTGATATGATTGGAAACACAGGTTATGGTGTTGAGCACGGTGAATTGAATCGGCGCGAATAGTGATCATAAGAGAAGAGTCATGAGATTATAGTGTGCCAAGCAAAACTTGGCTGAGAAAACGCGCGACGCGATAAGCGCCAGAGTTGAAGGTTATCGATAAGGACACCGTTATCAGTGATAAGTTGAGGTTGCTGTGATAACAAAAGTAGCGATCAAAGCTGTTTGTCGTTTCATCAATATCTGTGAGCGCGATAGGTAGTGCCCTATAGCCAGGGTTTTCTAAAATACTAAAAAGTATTTTAGTATTTTTAATTTACTAATAATTTTTTAGTATTAGTATACTAATATTGATTTTTTCTTAGTTTTTTTTACTAATTAGTATTTTACTTTTAGTACTTTTTACTATTTAGTATTTTACTTTAGTATTTTATATACTAAAGAAAAATTAGTATTAGTATACTAAAACTAAAATAATTTTAGTTTAATATACTAATACTAATTTTTTTTTTTTAGTATTAGTATACTAAGATTAAAATTATTTTAGTCTTAGTATACTAAGACTAAATTAAATACTAAATTATATATTTTAATTATTTTAAAAAGTATTAAGTTAAAGCTTTTAAAATTATTTTATAAATATTAATAAATATATAAAATTATAATAAGTTTATTTATTATTATAATTAAAGTAAATCTTCCTTTAAAAATTCTTTTTTTAAAAGATTTTAAGCTTTAAAGATATTTAAATTAAAGATTTAAATTTTTAAATTAATAAAAAAATATATATTTAATTTTACTTAAAGAAATACTAGGTTTTAATAATATATATACTTAAAAAAATACTTTTTATTTTTATTCCTCATTTTCTTCTTCTTCTAAAATTATATTATCTTCTTCTTCTTCTTCTTCTTTTCCTTCTTCTTCTTCTTTTCCTTCTTCTTCTTCTTTTCCTTCTTCTTCTTCTTTTATTAATTTATATTCTTTTTCTATTTCATTAATAGATTTATTCCAGCTTTTTAATAATATTAGCTCTTTAACTATTTTAGGGCTAAGCCTATTTCTATTTTTAGTAATAATATTATTACTAATAGAAAAAGTAGCTTCTATAGAAGCTGAAGTAGGAGGAATAGCTAAATATCTCCTAGCTAAAATAGCTAAAATAGGAAATATATCACTATATCTTTCCCAATAGCGTAAAGGGTCTTCCTAAATAAAAATATTAGTTTTCTATTTAATTTTAAATAAATAATATATATATATATTATTTATTTATTTAAAAATAAAAGAAAAACTTACTCTTTTTTCAGATACCCTTTCTGTAAGATATATAGAATATTCTTTAGAGTTTTTTATAGCTTTATTATATAAATCACTCTTGAAATCTAAGTTTTCTTCAGAAATAGGAGAGCTATTTAATTTTTCTAAAGTAATAGAAGAATTTACTTCATTTTGAATACTAAAAAAAATTAGAAAAAAATTATTTTATAAATTAATAAAAAGAAAAGACTTACTTATTATATTCAGCTTTAAATAAGCTTAAAATATCATCAGAAATAGCTTTATAATGATATAATAAACCATTTTCTTTAAAATGTATTAATTTAAACCTAGGGTCTAAAATAATACTAAAGAAATAGTATTTATAAGCTTTTAAATCTGACTTTTTAAGCTTTTTAGGAAAATACTTTTCTAGCTTTTTAATACCACTATCAGCAGCATTATGTAAGCTTAAATAAAAAGTATTCTATTTTAAAATATATTAGTAAATATTTAAAAAATAATAGAAATTTTTTTTAAAAAAAATACTTACCTTAGAGTCTGTAGAGCCTATACTTAAAGTATTATATCTTACTTTAGCTTCTTCTAATTTATTATATATTTTATAAATATATAATAAACTTAGATTTAAAGTAGTATATACTTGGCCTTGTAATTTAATAGAAGGACTTTTAAAAATATAAAAAAGATCCCTTAATTCTATAATTAAAGGGAAATCTTTCTCTATATTTATAATGCTTTTTAATTCCTTATTTTCAGTATTTTTTAAAAGAAAAATAATACCTTCTTTTAAGTCTAATAAGGAATTAAGCATATTATAAGTAGAATTCTAGCGAGTAGAATTATCTAATATTATATATTAGTATATAAAAAAAGAAAAAAATTATTAAAAAACACTTTACCTAATAAAAGATTTTTCTTATTATGTTTTATAATATTATTATTTCTAGCCTTTTCAAGACCTTCTAAAAAAAGATTTTTAGGCTCTTAAGAATATTTAATAATAGTAATAAGACGCCTAATTTGGGGTAATAAATCTATATAATTAGTATTTTTTTTAAATAATAAAATAGAAAAATAGCTTTTTTTACTTACTGCTATTAGAAAGCTCTGGGGTTTCTGTAATAAAAGGAGAATTATCTATATTTATTATATTTTCATTAATAAATATAGTTAATTCTTCTTCTTTTTCCTTATTTAATAAGAAAATTTTTAATATATCTTGTACTATAATATTTATAATATGT